>DWEM01000162.1:0-23372 GCA_018245935.1 Agara belti belti
TGGTGAGAGGGATTTAGGCCATTAAATTTTACTTATAAAACGCACCTAATAAATCAGAGGTCCGTGCCAGGATCGAACCCAGACCCCCCGGAGTGGGCGGCTGAATTCAAACCACTAAGTTATCACTGCTTACTCCATGTTCCACACGTACATTTCTAATACACAGATTGGCGGTCCGCCCTGCATCGGCGCTGCATATAGTGCCCACATCGCTGTTAGTTGCGTCGCGACACGTTTGTAAGTTGGTAGAACGTAAAAAGCGTATCGCCAACTGCGGCAGCTGATTTTCACAATAACTTTTACATACAGCATTGACTCTATACGTTATAGTTAATAAATTGCTTTATTTCCAGTTCTTGATTATTCCATCGATCCAATAAATGCGTTGTATAATCTCTAAACTATCCGTTTTCTAACAATTAGACTTCCTTATACAAAACGTTCAAGCTATTACGCTTGTATAAAACGTTTTAATTCATTGACAATTTAAAATTATATGGAAAGCATCAATCTTATTTCGCAGTAACTTTTACCTGACTTATATTGTACCAGCAATTTGTAATACCATGAACAATAATGGATTTTATGCAAGACTGCAGTTGAAAGGCAGTCGTAGTTTCAGTCGTTGAGTTTTAATAGAGCGCGCTTCGCAGACTTGCAGAAATTTATTCGTTTATGATCGATGGTCTGGATATTCGATATCAGTCAATGTTGTAATACTATGTGGCAGATAATTCTTAAACAAAACCACACAAATTTAAATCCTTTCCACACAAATTTAAATGCTCTCTGGCGCTACGTTGTTAGATTTTTAAAGAAAAAAAGAAAACACATTGTAGATGTCTTTAGTTGGTTGGTTTCTAAAGGAGGGCATCATATAGGTAAATCTCAAGTCTGCCAATCTACTTATATTCAATTCGTTGTTTTTAAAAGTTTTAATTTTCGTGTTTGTAATAACCATTATATTTATGTTATAAACAAATACTACGATTATTTTAGTGTGCAATATATTTATGTACAGTAATCTTAATTTTTGTGACATGAATATGAGAAGTTAAAAATGACCAATAGGAACCTAGAATAGCTAACAAAGAAATGAATATAGCGCTACTAGAGATACTGAAGTGCTATTAGAAACAGTAAGGATTAAGTAATCCTAAAAAGTATTAAATCATAATAAAAAAATAAGCACAAGGAATAAACATTCAAAGTTATTACTCTAGCAGGCTTTTATTATGTAAATACACACAGTGACGTCATCCGTTGCAAATGGAGTGAAAAGTACGTGTATATATGAGAAAAGGGCGTCCGAAGTCTCTTCAACTCTAACTATATATAGGAAATCATAGGGGAGTCAGGAAAATGTCATCTATAAATTGAAGTCGATGGCTTAGAGGTCGCAAGTACATGTATTGTTAGGGTTGACTTTATTCCCTTATTCATCATAATGTTACGAGTTCTATTATTACAACATGCATCAAATTTTATTTGTAAGTTTCGTTGATGTATTTTTTCTTTATTTATAATTTAGATGTTATTGTGAATATAGTGAATATAGGGTAGTTATGTTGTACGGCTATGTTATTTCAGGAAACATATGATTGGCGTAATTCGTTTACCTTTCGGTTCAATATGTTTGTTCAACTGGCTGTGTCATTATAACTATTTAATTGAGTCAACGGGAAATTCGGCACATGGCTGGGTCGATTAATTATCGTTGTTTAAAAATTGTATGGCATAGTACAAAGTGTAAAAATGAATTTTCAAATCCTAATAACGAAAATGTTGATAAACACTTACATAAAAATACTTTAAGAGTGATAACATCTGAATTTTTCCTTAAACTTAAAGGGAAATATAAAGAGTTGAAACTAGAGACGATACTTTCATGGTAATTTGTAGGTTTCTATTACGTTTTTATTTATAGCCGCATATCGTAAAAGTCGCAAACTGACACACTCATCCGTCACTTAAGATTATCTATACACACATAACTTTCATACATCAATACTTATTGCTCTCGTTCATTTTATGAACGTTTTATGCCACTTACGAGAATGTTCTTAAACTCTGTGTTGTAGGTACATAATAATATTTCTGAATCAGTTATAGGTATGTGGTAATAATCAAAACATTATTTCCTCTAGGTTATGCGGGCGCCGATTTACCAGTTCATGTATATTTATATCTACGGCTATTCTGCCAAGGTTACCGCGAGTAACTGGTGTATGAACTCATGTTCCAAGTATTATCGATCTCAAATTACTAACATAATTACGTAGCTGGAGTGTCGTAGCATATTGACTTTTATGTATACGAAATCGCGGTGCGATCTACAATAGTTTCAATTCTTTACAGTCATTTAATACATGTTGTGGCACGCACGACCCACGTCATAAATCGCTATCCTCGCAGGGGCCCGGAGGGGCAAACGTAAGATCCCAGTATTTCAGCGACAGCCCGCATCTCTCACACAGACGCAAATAAATTCAACGTGTAGCTTAACAGAGGTCGTTAAATATGGACCACCTGTTAAATCTTTCTTTATTTTGTTCCCGCATTTCGAGCGTAATATTTCACGCAGCTATTATCATTATTAGTTCAGCGTCTAGCGCGGTACGCCGAAATATTTCATAATATAAATCAACACTGTATTCAGTACAGCAAATAAATTCACAGTTTGCAACTCACTACCTTTTTCATAAGTAAAGCTAGAAAATGAACGCAGTTCGATGTACTTGTATAATGAGTTTCCGGATTTATCTGTAAGTACTGTGTTCAGGCCATAGTAATAGTAGATAAAAGTAAGCTAAACTGGTTTGCCCTATTTTTACCGACCATGAAATCTGTTCCTCCGATTTAACCTGTTTTTGATAAACACACCACGCAGTTACACACGCACGCTACCCTGGCTATAGTCTGGAGCTCTACGGCGGTTATTAGGGAAGGTCTATATCTAGCAGTGGAGTATTACAAGCTAATGATGATAGTATGACAGAAATAGATGCTCCGGTAGTGTTTCTGTGAACACTACATAATGGTTCTATTGCTTTTAATTAATGAATATATTAAGAACCATTTAGCCATTTCAACGTTCATTAGCATAATAATTTCCAGGTGATTATGTCTGTGGCAGGTCGCGGTAGCAGCGAAGAGGTCGTGTGGTGCGGAGCGCTGGTAAGGCATGTGGCGGCGATGACGCGGCGCTCCCCGCGCGGCATGCCCTGCTGACATGGCACCCAGCCGCTCCGCACTCCTTACGCTGGCAGCTCTCACAGCACTAGCCGGTAACCTCTCCCTTTGTTATTATTCAGCCTACAAAAACGCGTAAACACTCGACGAACTCATTAGCAACGACTCGAGAACACGCTCGTAATGCACGCTATAACATATTTATACCTAAACAAGCTCTTCCCCAAGGCTTGTTCGGAATACTTTTTTTGTTAAAAATTTTCTTGCTCCAATAATATTTTATCAGTTTTGTTAACTTTACAATTGATCCTTTTGACTTTTTTAAGTAACGCGACTCTTGTATTAAAGATAAAATATTTTATAAGTGTAATCAATACACCTCTGAAAGTTTTACATAGTGGGTAGTTGTTGTGATCACTATTGTAAAATTTAAATTTATAAATTTATAGATACTTTAAGGTTTTTATAGACAGGTAGGTAGATATATGTCGATTATATTAGCTTGGTTTCAGAGACATTCTCAACAACAAATTCCATCTGTTGCTATTGCATGAAAATAATACGGATTTATCTATCGATTTGTTTATTTGGAAATGTAATATAATGTATACCTAACATATTCAATTTGATAATGTTATCAAATTTAACACAAAAAACAGAGCTACTTGTATCTACGAGTAGATTACACATGTTGTTGCGTAATATTACGGTGCTAATGAATAGAATCAAAATCTGCTGTTAAGTAACATTTATACCTTCACCGCAATTTTAGGCTCATTAGCAAAGAGTACCCTCGCGCTAACTCGATTACACGTGAGGGAGCCATATTATTTAACTCCTCTTTATACGCACTTGCATTACTATTTCAGAAATCTCTTCTGTCCCTGCATAGCAAAATAAATAGCAAGTCAATATATATGTGAATTTAATAATTATGCGAATTTATTAATTATAAATGGACATCTTTTGTAGCCACTCTAATTATAATATTACTTTACTCATTTGAGAAAAATTGTCATAATTATCAAAGTATTCAAGCAGCATAAACAAATCTTTAGTTTGCAAAGTTGTTGTAAACAAATAAAAGTAAAGCTGTTAATGATTTCATGAAAAAGTTAGTTAGTTCAAGGAAATGTTTTAAGTCACTACAACAATTTTTGTAGGTAAAATTTCTTCCTCCAATGTCCAACAATTACCTAAATATATATTCTTAAACATTGCTTGTATCACTAGTTTCTAATACTTTCAAAAACAGCTTTTTTCAGGTTAAATGGTACAATTGAACTTTGAATAAAACGCAATCATGGTTGTAATATTATTATTCTGTCTCTGCATAGACGATTTTAAAGAAAAAATGCAGCACGAACATAAATGAGCACGATTGTAAAACATAACTTAAAGATATAACATAAACATGTATATATAGAAAGAATAGATACTTACAAGCTAACGTTAATATGAATACATATATATGCGTACTTTTTAGTATATACGAAAATAATATTCATTCGCACCAAATATTTTTACTATATATAATATTTTTTGCTAACGAAGTGTTTGCGGCAGCGCTGCTGAGTCTTACAAAGATGATTTAAATTCCGAGTTGTCAAGTATCTGCTCCGTTTTAGGTTTTGCAAACAAGCTCAGTTCAGCTGCTCGCGGCGTTAAACAGATTTTACATTACCTGGAGTGGACTTGGACACGACTGGACTATTTTATAACTTATTCATGGTATTTTTCACGATAAAGATATCATCCATATTATTTATTTATTAACTTGTTTTCATCGTATTGCGTACAACCTTTAGGTGTACCTAATACACGCCATGTCCTAAAAATATGTATATAAGGGCTACAAAAAATCTAACTTAATAAAAATTTAAGTTCCATTTACATCAACTACACTAGTGGCGGTTCTCAGCATTTTAGTTTGCATGTTCGTTTTTACCACGTGTGTAACATGTGGAATTAACTTCCATCTGAAGTATTCCTAGAGCGCTTACATTGAGTTACAAAGCTCTCTTTCAAAACCGGCAACGCGATGGTACTTAACTCCTCTGGTATTGTACAAGTATGGACTTTACCAGATCGCATATGGATGCGACGATGACCACTCATCATCAGGCGGTCCATCTTGCTAGGTTAAGAGAATAAAAAACCCCTCAAGATTCAAATGTCATTTTTATAATACGTTGCTTGGAAGGCTTTCAGCGGATATCTTTCTCTCTTTAATCGGTCGTTCAGCTCTGAGGGTAGCGACACCTAAGCTAAACTTAGCGCTTTCGATCTGGTAACGTATAGTTTGGTTACGCTTTTTCCATTTAATACGTTGAGATACTCAGGCAGACCTTGTCTAGTTTGCAACGTCTTTATCACTTGCCTACCGTAAGGAGACAAATAGGTAACAAATATTACATTGATTACAGTAGAAAAGTTCTTTGAAATCCTTCATATAACCAAACATAGTTTACATTGCGCAGGTCTATACCTATACTGTACCTCTGTAGAGTCGTATATTTTTGTTCTTATAACGTTAAAATGTACATATGTTAATTAATGTTACTCACTAAACTTAGCAAATAAGAGCACAACAAAGTATTCAGTGGTGAAAATGTTTAAGATTTTAGCACTTTTTTTATAAACTTTATACATCCTTAGCATAATAAAAACGATTAAAAAAACAATTCATGAACTGTGTTTTAGCGTACAGATGGTGCGGAGTTTTGTTGTTTTTTTATATACTCGATTACGATGTGTAGAGTTAAAATACGCGCAGAGAGAGTTGGCACAGCGATTTCTCGTAATTCGTTTGAGGCCCTCATTAAAGCTTTTGCTTTTGATGACGACATAGAGGAGTTCGGGTCGCTTGTTTCAAGTTGTTTCGCGACAAAATAGTTGCAAGCTATGTGAATATTCGTTCCTGTTTGTACTCGTATAATTGCTTTATATCTATGTATGTATGTATACATATAATTATTTATACATATATATATATATATATATATATATATATATATGAAAAACTGCGGGGCTCATTGAGATGGAACTTCAAAACCATTTATTGCAGTTTGATATACCTTCCATCGTTAATGGTCGTAAATGAGCTCAGTGCCTCTCCTTTAAGGGTTACAATCACTACATAGTATAAAACAAAGTCGCATTCCGCTGTCTGTCCCTATGTATGCTTAGACCTTTAAAACTACGCAACGGATTCCGATGCGGTTTTTTTTAATAGATAGAGTGATGCAAGAGGAAAGTTTATATGCATAATAATATATGTAGCGATACGTCGAGGTTAACTAAACACACATTTTACGAAATTCTACCTTCAAAGGGAATTGCGGAGGCGGGGGCGGGATGAAGCCGCGGGCAAAAGCTAGTTTAAATTATAAAACAGGTATTAACAACTTCACAAAATGGATGCTTTATTTGGATCCGTACTTCTTCTGCATTTATTATCACGGTCGTAAAAACAAACAGAAACAAGTCTTAACAAGATCTATACGTAACAAAACACAATCCCGGAGAGAAAATGCGGTCTATTGTCGAGAAATTTCCGGAGATCCCTAATTTGACTTATTATTGAATAGATTTTCGCAACCGCTACAGAAGTGCTCTTATGATACTCGTAGCTTGTTTTGTTATGCGTTTTTGACAACAATTTTTTGTGTTCAGTCGTTTATTTCTATGAATTGCTTAATTCTGTTAAACAAGGTTAAACGAAAATAACAAACGTGATATCATTAGCTTACAACATTAGATAATTCCGATACGATCATTGACACTTTAATAACATCGATTTCATAGTTGCCCCTTTAAATCACGACAGAGTCGCTTTTGCATTTTTGCCTTACTAACCGACTTTAAAAAAAGGAGGAGGTTCTCAATTCGTCCGTATTTTTTTTTTCATATACGATATATGGAATAGATAATTCAACTTCTGTCATTAACATAAAACTCTTATACAACATGATATTGCAGCATCACATCCCTGTATTTGCATTATTCTCTTACTGTTATTGTAATGTACACACATAAGAGTATTTGAGTTCGTTAATGTATGTGTCTGTTAAGTATAAAACAAAAGGAAACGTAAACGCAAACGTACATCACAGAGTACTAAGATAGAAACGCTTTATTAAATTGAATGCCTACTTTATATTGAAAACAATGGCGAGCGGGTAGCGGCACTATTCATAAAATTGTATTGTGAATGGTATGCGATGAATATTCTTTGGGAATTGTTATGAGACAAATCCTATTGAAACTACAAACCTTTGCCATAAACATTGAAAATATGTTGAACCGATTTTTATTGGATTTGATATCCGAAAAAATAAACTTATTTGTACATAATTATAATGAAAAATTATAAATTATGCAATGGAACAATGTACATCCTGTGCATCTAATTTAAGCAAGTTAGCAAGGTTGTGTAGGTTATGGTCGCGAGTTTACCGTCATGCTTTGAAATTGCACCAAAGGGTGGATTTCTCGTTCTGTTATCTGAATTTTCAATTATACCATAGACCTATTCACCGTTCCAAAAGGACTGCCACTTCATTAGAAAAATGGCAGAGAAACTCCACAAAATAAGAAAAGCTCAGCGCATTTCCGCCCTGAGTGACATTAAGTCAATGAACTTTCAAGCTGTCTCTATCCTGCTAATATACAGTCGTTAGTGTCATTTCATTTGCCGGCGTATTGCCAGCGCATTTGACTCGTATTACTTTATCAAAATCTCGTAGAACCTTATAATTATGATGAGAGAGCGATTTTTGAAAAATCGCTGCACCATATATCATCATAGTATTTAGAATGGTATATTATTATACTAAGCCTACGTACGTTATTTTCGGTAATAGTATTGTAAAGAAGGTACTTTATGGGTAATGGTCGAGCCTTTGTCGATGTTAAGGAACTTGTGAAAACAATCCCTTAGGTTTCAACGAATTTAAAAGCAAACATTACGGTCGCAGGGTGTTGTGTGTGCGCTCCGCAAGGCAGCGTGCAGGGCGGCGTGCAGGGTGGCGCGCAAGTGCCAGGGGTGTCACACTCCACCGCGGCTCCCGCCGGCGTCGGCGGCGTTCGAAGGTACGCTCCGCTATTATACTCGACACCGCATCAGTGTGCATATGTCATTATCATGGACGATGCCACTATTTGTTATTCAGGAGATTGTGTTCTTGACTATGCATAGCCAATCGAGAGAACGATATGCCACGGGCCTTACATTGTGTTTGAATTGATATTATATGATGGAGTTATAGACAAAAATATATTGTCTTATGTGCACATTTGATATTCTCCTTATTATATAGGTAATAAAGTCTTTCTAGTCTTCTATATTATTAATATAATTATAAACGTCGTCATGTTTGTATCGTATACAAAAAATGACTAAACTTAATTTAACAACGACGAATACTATTCACTTGTATATTTTTGTTTAATTTTTAATTCATATGAAATAATAATAAAATTCCTCAAATACCTCTGTTGGC
Organism: Agara belti belti; assembly: GCA_018245935.1. Classification (NCBI taxonomy): domain Eukaryota; kingdom Metazoa; phylum Arthropoda; class Insecta; order Lepidoptera; family Hesperiidae; genus Agara; species Agara belti. The sequence continues at coordinate 8,697 of DWEM01000162.1, forward strand.
TGTGAGGAATGCATACTGTTCTTTAATATATTCCAATAGCGCATTCAAGCCGCTGATTGCATTTTGGCAGTTTAATATTCTCGCAAAATGACGTACACGTCGTCGGCTTATTCACGTTCAAATTAATCACATTATTGCTAAACAGACTGAAATAGAAAGGATCTCAAAAATGAATTCTATTTCTATTAAATCTTTTTAAAGTATTAATTGTTAAATTTCCTACATTAATCTAATTAATCGTTTACGAGTAGCTCATTAATCAACTCAGAAGCGTTTGCCGCGTAATATGTTTTTGAAAAGGAAATAATCAGCTATAGTAAGTACATATTTGCTGGTTCGCTTCGTTCGTTCGCTGAACTGTTGTAAAGAAATTATACGATCAACATTAAGTGCACTTAAGTACAAGTCAGGATACTTAACACTCGCAATCTATTCAAGTCAAGAACACATTCCCTTCGTGTCGTATAGTAAGTTATATTGTAAGTTATAAATACAACTATTTTAAGTAAATTGACAACTATTATAACACTAAAGACATCTCGTGCAAATTGATTTTATTTTGTTACATTACATTACATTACCCTTGACCAGACGATTCGATTATTACACAATTTCCTGAAATATTGTTTAACACTTGAAATCGTCTGATATAATACATAATAATTTTTACTATTTTAAAACAATATTAACAGTAATATAAAGATTTGCATAAAATGTAAATGAACTAACGAACAAAATTCAATGTGTTGATGCTCAAAACAACAGTATTAATTTAACTCTAATCGTGTTATTTTATCGTTGATAGATGTGTAAATGTGGATGTTATTTTTTATATTAATATTTTATCATCTGCTACGAAACAAATCGGGTGCGACGAGACTATGTAAGTAACTCATTATTTAGACGATATATACGTTTCCAATAAAATTTTATGTATATTATGAGCCAAATATCTGAAATGAATTAATTACAAATCATCGAATGTTATCGATGGTTGTATTATCGAGTAGGAATAGATCAGCTGCATGAAGGTAATATTACTGCACGTTTGACTCACTAGTAGTTATTTATGCAAGTAGGTTATTTGAGGTATTTAAACAAACTGTACAAGACAATTTTGATCTGTTTAATGTTATTGACATGAAGAATTTTGGATACATTACATACGATTATAAGTTATTAACAAGACCCTCTGTAAACTGTATTTACTCTTAGATAAGTACAAATAGTATTAAGAGTAAGTAGGTAGTATCGATTAAGGTGAATAGGTCATTACACATGAACCACATCGCGAAATTGAATTGTTATCTAAAATACTGTAACGTAACTTTATAGAAACACATGTGAGTGTAAAGATACTTGACATGAAGGTTTTGTAAATGAAACTTAGGTATGTAATGTCGTTTATTGTGTTAAGATTGTACAAATTAAAATATTTTGCTTTAGAAATTCTTCTGTATCACGGTAGATTATTTGCATTCGCATGAAACACTTACCAAATAGGAAACTGCACGAAACGCTATTAAGATGTCCTAAGTACGGGATTTGTGACATGCTAACAATTCAATTTCGCTTTTTAGCTTCTGTATTAACTTTATTTGTATGAACTGGCTTCGGCACTGAAGGTTTTGGCTTTTTTCCAACTGCGAGAACCTTCGGCAGTTTTATAGTCTCATTACGAGAGACGATGCGATATTTTTCCGCTATTTACCATACAAATTATAGTTGTTGACCAATAATGTGCCGCTCGGAGCGCTGTCTATGCCGTGCTTGTTCGAACGCTTGTGCGAGAAGCGAACAGCATATTATTATGTCGGTGTTTGCACACAGATTCAGTCAGTATTCCAGAGGACGTGGATATCGAGACTGGCGCACTCGAGGCGATCCTACGCTCATCAATTCTCTCTGGCGCAGCCGTCAGCCACTTGGCATTCGCAAGCAACTCGGTGAGACTTTGAGAAATGCTACCAACACACCGTACCCACTTAATCAAAATGAATACTTATGTATACTATTTATGTAGGTACGTACAACGTCTTAAAGATAAATTTGTACCAGAACGTAAGAAAAGTCCCTAAATCGTTTCAATTAAACGTATTATCGCGACAAGAGCAGCAATGTTTCGATTCAGTGTGTGGATTCATTCTGTGGATTACCTTTATGCTCCATCAATCTTGAAATCGTATCATTTTGAGTAGGATAAAATAACAATTTTATCACTATTTCATATAATAATTGATTGCATAGAAAGAGTATCGAATAAACATAACGAACTATCGTTAAAAAAAATATTATACATTTTGTAACAAATATAAAGCCTACGAAGGCGTAAAATTTTATGGCACAATAGGGTTTATTAATCTGTAAACTTTTGTAATTCTATTATGTCACAACGATCTAACAATATGTTTCGCGGTTACTAACATGTGTATACGTGGATCTACAAAAAGCATTATCAGCTTATAATGTTCACAGGCAGGGCCTAATCATACTGCGAGGGATAATAAAGGCCCGTAGAGATAATAGCAAATTACACATTGAAAACCTTAAATAGTTTGCAATGAATAGTAATATAATCGTACAGTCTACTTACTAGATAAACTTCCCTTTGGACACGAACTTTATAAAAAATCTTGAGACTATTGGCTGCTAATAAATCAAATGGATCGATATCTAATTGCCTCTGGGTACAAAAATTCTATTGTGGTCAAAAAAGATTTGAAAACTTTAGTATTTGTTGATAACATTTAAAAACTTTTTTTCGAACAACTTAAAAACACGACCAAGTAAGATAAAGGTTTAAATTTTTTTATAAAACGTTATGAAAGTTCAACTGTATACGAGTTTGAATATTGTAATAAGGTAGTTTAAAATTTCTCAATGTGAATTGTAAAACTTTTCTGTAGCTAGTTCTCTTCATTGGTGAAGAATAAAAAGTTCCACAATAGTCGACACACTAAACTCTGAGACACTCGCCAACAAAAGGGCCCTCAGGTCGAGCCGACAGCCGCGAGTTATTTTGCCGCTGACTGTTGCGCTTCTGTTTGTGTAGGTGCAAATGCAAAGAGGGGTAAATTACCCTTTCCAAACAAGTTTAGTTTAGATTTAGCGATTTTTTATTGCAGTACAGAATACTGTTGTGCAGTGTATATGTATATGTTTAACTATAATTGTTGCCGATGTAATCGGCACCATTAAAAAAACACTGTTTATTTACTAGCAAATATTCACTTACATTAGTAATTTCGTGCTCATTAATTTATGAAAAGTATAAAATTAACCAGGATTATTTTTCACAGGAAACGCCGAGATATACATAGTTTTGGCACTGCTGATTGGATTCTTAACTGTGGTAGTAGGGTGCTGGCTGTCAGACAATTGCTGGTCGCCGGAGCCCGAGGACGCCCTGGCAGGCGGCTGACCCGTAGCGGCGGGCGCTTGCACGCACGTGTAGCGCCCGCCGTCGGCGGCCGACAGAGACTGCGAGCGCGAACGGGAGAGCCCATCGGGGGCAGGTTCGCTATCGCCTGTGCTGCCGCCGCTTCCGGTGCGTGGCCCGGTACTGCTGCACGCCGCTCGCCATCTCTGCCGAGCCGCCTGCCTCGGTGTGCCGTGCCAGAGGCCGAATCCGTCGGTTTTCTGACCCGGGCCTTCGCAGGGCTCCTGTCGTCTGCACGAAAAAACTAACGGAATTCATATCCAGACTATTGCAAATGGTGGAGTGTGCGAAAATTATTAGAACCCCTTAGATGTTGCCCACAGTTGTAACGGTTACTTGTAAGTGTGAAAAGTTTTATCTCTATGGTGAAACGGTAATGAAGTGCCAAATTTTATAAACTACATGAGCTTCGATTAATATGTCTATGTATTCAATTGTAGGTATGCAAAATATATAAAATGTAACGGTAAGACATGGACTCCAGAAGAGTAAATAGAAAATTCTGTATGATTACGGATCTCTCATTATAAACTGCGCTTTTACCTTAACTGCTGACTTAACTTCACAATTAACCTTACCTAACCTGCGTGGTGCGACAAAGTGCTCTCTTCGCACCACGTTACTATTGTTTCTAAAAACATGTGCCTTGAAACGCTTTTCACAACACGACTTGTAGTTTAGAGCGTTTTTTGAACCCTTTAGAAGAAATTTCTTCTTTCTGTCCTCACGGACAAGTATCCCATATATTAAATGCAATACACATCATGACCGTGCCTTTACCCTTCTATAGACTTTGAGAGGGACGTAATTAACAATAGGGTTTTAAAATATGATTTCTTTAAAAAAATCCCATTCAAATGATTACTTTTGTATTTTTGTAAAAACCCAGCTTTGTTTCTTCTGTTATAATATAAACCGCATTAATAAATAGTTCTTAATAAGGGAATGTCAGATAGGACCAAAAGCCTTTTACTAAACAAGCGTCAATTGGATTTTATAAAAATACCATCTTAATAAGCTAGGATACAAGTTTAAAGAGACAACGACATGGTTACATGAGTAAATGTAGAGTTTTGATACATTTTTGGCAATTAGTAAGTACTCGTACGTACTTTATACATAATTATAAATTTGAACATTGCTATTTTATCTATGAAAAATATATCCAATGACTAGAAGCAATGGCTACATTAAGCCTTACTTAACTAGTATAGGAATTCAGTTCTTCAAACAGCTAATTCAAGATGAATTTGACCGAAGCAATCGTGTGGATAGTGATGGTAAATACAGTGAATTTTAAGCAACTTTCCTATTGTCAAATTTTGTTTTTTGGACCTTTCCCTGGCGAAATTAAAATGTGTATTCGAGTTTTTGGTTCGTAATTGTAATGTTGAAGGTATTCGTTTTTGATTGTTGGAACTGTTTTATTGTCATCTAAATTTTATTTTCGAGTAGCGTTTACTCGCGACTTCAGTCGTATTGCAGTCCCATAAAATGCCTCTCCCCTTGATTGTGACTTATACTACTTCCTAAATCTACTCTACCTGCCAACGAAAGTCCCGGCCATCTTTAAAGATCAATAAAGTTTTTTTTTTATTTCTCTTAGAATCTTTTGTTTGAAATAATGACGATTGTAACACATCGTGTCATATATAAATTTCACCTTTCTGCACTCCGTCTCCAATTAAACTTTAACTTTGCCAAACCGCACACTTCTCCGTGTGCGCAAATATGTTTCAAAAGGAGTACAAAGTTTTCTCTTCATATATTAATATATAGATATAATTTGATCTAAATCAACCTTTCAGTGAATATAAAGTAAATCACTACGTTGTTTCTAATTTGAATATGCATATATAGGTATTAGAAATTTATTGAGCGTTATTCAAATGAAGAATTGAATACTTTTTCTAATCTTTTGTCTTTTAATTCGTTGTGATAGATTTAAGATCATCTCTTTATGGAGCTGAATGTTGTGCATCTTTTTGATATAAATATTGAAATGAAGACGTGTTGACTATTATAAAAACGAAGTCGACGAATCGCCGCATACCGTGTATTATTTCATTATATTACAGTTTATATTTCATAACCTTAGTAATTCGACATGGATACAAGTAGAGTGATAAAATGTTGTCACTCTAGTTGTACCCATTTTACCAGCTCATGATGCCAAGTTCTTTTCGACTCGTTACGAATATAATATCATAATTTTATAAAAAAAACCACAATCATTTAATATAAGAAAATGAAGGCCATTTCGATTAATGTATATTCTGTCTTTTACATTAGGAAATAACATTAAAAAGCTGTTTGTTATCACATTGCGATTTTTAAAATAACTTAAATTGAAACTTCTGAAATTATTTAATCAATATCAAAAAAATTAAGTATTCAAAATGTTTGCTATGCCAATGTTTGCCCTTTACGAGAAAACTCGACAAGGATATTATTAAGAACTTTCTTTAAGGTCAAAACGTAGGATCGTGATAAAAAATGATACCTATGTAAATATATCCTTGCGGCCGTCGAACTTTTAATTTTTTTTAATTGTAACCCTATGTATATGTATGTAGGTAAGTAGCTAGTAACGGACGACCCGCTACCGTCAGTAAAATCTTGGTGAGAATATTAAACGAGTAGTTATAAACCAAATAGAGAGAGAAAGTTAATTGAACTGAGCGTTTAAAGTGGTTGTAATACATGCACATTGCATTACTATGTAGTAAATATTATAAAATTTCTTGATTTAATTACTACACATTGATAACGATACTGAAGTGGTTTTGGTTCATTTTAACTCCAATTAAGTTATGAAAGTAGATAGACATACGTTATACTTATTATTAGAATACTAATAAGAGAACCGACTGAATAGTCAACATTTTTAAGAATTGTATAAATAAGGTAGATTATAGGCTATTCCTTGTACGAATAGAAACATATTTTACTCAGAAAATAATCACAATGGTGAATTTTATTGGATTATTGATACTATATCCTAAACGTAGGTATAACTTGATTACAACAGTACGAACAGTTTCATTCTCATACTATGCGACATGAGCGATACCTTACAGGTACAGTTAAGTGAATCATTGAAAAACAGAAACTCCATCGAGGGCGTACTGCAGTCGCTTATTGTAAGTCTTGTTCTTGTTGGATTATACTAAATTTATTTTCTTAATATTATTTTTATGTCATACGAGTTGTATTGAGAAATATATAAAAATATGTGGATTGTAAAATAAGTAGAAATGTGAAACCGGAAATAAGTACATAGGTTTGAGGTTCGGAATGAGTACAAAATAATTATTCTCTGCTCAACTTCCCCGTCTTGCAGCGTTAGTTTCTAACTGATAATTTGCATTTGCTTGAAAACTTCTGTATAACAAGATACACTGCCATCTCCCCAGAAACTACAATAAGCTATAGTCGTTATTTCCCGTTCTGGATACTGACTTGAACTTTTACGAGCTTCGTGAAGTCCTACAAACAACTAAAATATACTTTGAATATATTTTTATCTTTTAAAATTACTTGACAATCACTGAACTCATATTTATTTAAGTACATACTATTAAATTTAAATTAAATGCGCCCTTATATATTGTTGTTTTATGTATTTAAATGCATACCTACTATATTTCTGTCATAGGTAATATTAATAGTTACTTGTGTGCTTAGATGTGTTGATTTTACGTATTTGATAACTCGCACACAAAATAAAATTTTGTACTTGTAACATTTTATTACATGAAACTAATCTTTACTATTGTAGGTATATATTACAGGTATTAAAATTTTTAAGTGTGCTTTATGATTGATCTCTGTATTAGTGAGAATTATAGTAAGCTATAAATAAAGCATAGAAGCAGATCTATAACACATAAGTCCGCGACACTCAGAGAACATGCGCAGTGCCAAATGAAATAGCGCGATCACTCGTATATTTGTGCTCCCACATATTGAATTGCGTGCAGCTTCATGGACTTTTCTGTTATAAATTTGTTTCTATGTATATATTAACGATGTACAATACAGTTTCGATGTCAGCGTATATTCCCGTGACGTGGATGATTGTAATTAAATCGCGAAGCGTTTATGTCAATAATGTAAATATGCAATAAATCAGTTCAGATATGAATTTAATCATACATTGAGGACTGGTTAGCTTGATCAATTTAGGAATTGAGAGAACATGTAAGCTCAAATTACTATTAATTAGCAAATACTGAATAACTTAATAAAATGTTAATATTGTCATTATTTGTCACGAATCACTCTAGTAAATGTAATAATGTAATACTTTCGATGTTTAATTTATCGTCTCTTTCCGATTCAGATTCATATATATCATTTATAAATTATTGAGTTGAACTGAACCTCCAGAATATTATTAGTTTCCATAGAAAATAGGCCGTCGCGGATTCAGCGCTCTGCGCATGGTGACACAGAAAGGCTTTCTCGCCTGACATTTCTATACATAACTACTTTAAAACGACTACAGTCATTTTCATCCACTCTATTAGTGGAATTCAAGTTGCGGTTTTGGGGTGAACCCCGAGACTCAATACTTCAGCCATCAATTATATTAACTTGATTTATTTTGTTTATTCATTCATTTCATGTATGGTATTTAAAATAGTTTTACATTTGCACTTAGACACGGCTAATTGCATTTATACAAAATTGGTAGTAGTTTTAGCAATAATCATACGTCCAGCCGCCGCTTGACGTCGAGCCTTGATATTGGTGATGGTGTCATCATGCTTAATTATTTTCGTAGTGTAACTTTTATCGATTTCGATGTCATATAAGTTACACTGACACTAACTAATATTCTAAACTTACTGAGCCTGAGTAATCTAGCAGACCGATTCTTTCAGTCTTATTACCATTAAAACAAGCTACTAATATTATTTACAACTAATACTTATACTAAGTGGGATAAGGACACTGATAGTCTTATTCCTGCACTCTTATTTGTTGGTTGCTTTTGTCTGTTAGTTGGTTCTTATGGTAATAACACAAAAAAATCTTGTTTGTATTTCAAATATTAGTACAAGGGTCGAAGTTCGACCGTAATTCATTTTGCTTTTAGGTTTGAACAATTGATTTGAATTTCCATACACATAGCAAGAATGATTTAAAAAGCAATAAAGCGTTGTTTTTAATTTTTCTTGGATTTCTAGTTAGTCATTATAATACATATAAAACTAAATATTGAATATTTAGTGTAATTTGATTTAATATATTTGTGACACAAATAAACTGGTATTGCCAAACCGTATACTTAATATTTTCTTCAAGTATTAATATATAGGGAATATAATACTAATTCTAAATTTTTGGTTCGGCTGATATGTTGGCATTTAATTTAGTAAACATTAGCCAGTGCGCACCACAAAAGATTTTCAGAGAAACACGCTTTTAAGATTCCATTTTTATTAATGAGCAGGTACAGGTCGCTACGTTATACTGAATTCTCTAAGATTAAGGATCCTGCTTTTGTTATCCAAGAATGCTAAATTATTTATCTATGAACTTAAATGAAATTAACGTTTTTTTTCTAGGCATCCTTACTTTTAATTTTTAATGGGATAAAGTTAACCCGAATGCCGTTAAAAAAACAAAAAAGAAACGAAGTAACGCTGTTATACTTTATGTATGTTTATCAGAACTATATGAATAAGAAAAAAGTGCTGTGAAACGGCAAAATTCCTTCATAAACATAAGACTTTGGTCATATCATCCACTGTCTGGTATTTAAACTATAACTTTCCATCGAGCTCTGGGCCTCCCTGTTTTGAAAACTTTGAAACATTTAATTATCAACGATGTCTAAAACATGCCTAATTGGATCAAAAACAAATACTATAACAATATTAACAAAAACAAAGCTAGTCAGACGTCTTCTTATTCCATTAACTAATGTCTGATTCAAAACTATTTTCTTACTTAAATCGACCTATTACTGTCACGAACAACTTGAGACTTAAAAATAGACAGACTTAGACATCCATTAATTTCTTTTAATATACTCTAAGCGTTCCATTATTTTCTCCACAAATCAGATAGCTCTTCTGCAAACGTAGCTAGTGCAATTACGGTATAAAATGCATTCCATCTAAGTTTTAAGAACGCGAGCATAAAATGAACTCTTGTTGGTCGTTAAGGTTTTGAAGTGGCCTCTTGCTATTAAAGGGATTCTATAAACAAAAAGATGCATGCAATTCGCTTGCTTTTTGATGTCGTTTTAATTTACTATCAAAACTTTATAAACTAAACTATCAAACCAGCGATAGGCTATCGGTTTGAAATTTCGTTGCCCACTTCGTGGGGCCTGAGGTAAAATCCTTGCACGCACCTCTGACTTGTTTCGTACGTTTTATAAGTTAAAATTTAAATATAAAGAAAATATCGGGACAAACCTGCACACCTTTTAGAGTATGTTATAAAATATACGAGTATGATGATTCTGAGGTGAGTGAACTTTGCCAACCTGCACTTGGCCAGCGTTACAACAACAACAACCTTGGCTACAACCTTCTCACTGTGATAGGAGACCCGCGACCAACAGTGGAACAATAAAATGGGTTGAATAAAAACAGTTAAACAATCAAGACACAGTTTCCTGTCTATGCAACATATGTACATCATATGTATGATGATTGTGCTGTTATTATCTTAATCTATTGCTGAATAACAACGTGACGAAATATTTTTGAAATATCGAAGTAACAAAGGTTAAACACTGAAAAATAGTGAGGCTTCTAACAAAGAAACGGCTTATCTTATTACACACCAATGTCGTCGGTTACGTTTAACAATCTTTAGAAACGTGTGGGTTCTCCCTTTCTAATAAAGTGAACATGTTAACTGGAGCAGCAAATTTTTCGTTGAATTTAGCTTATAACATCATAAAGTATTTTTAGGATATTTGAGATTTAATATTCTTGAATGAATACCCAGTTATGAAAAGTTTAACAGGTCACGGGTAATAGGTATTTACTTTTTAATTAGACTACGCTGAAGAAATTTAAATAGGATTTGCTTTATTAAAACGACTTTATTGTTATTGTTAAATTATTGTGTATTTAGTAATTAAATAAACATAAGTAAACATATACGTAAATAAAACCTATATAAAAGCAATCATATTATAGACATATTGTCATTAAAATGCAACCGAAACTGAATATTGAAAGTGGGCGTGTTAGTCGCGTAAGAAGTATACTTTGTATGACAAAGACCAAAGCCCATAAGATAGGTCATAAATACGATGGTCCCTATCAGCCGGCTATTTCCGTTGCCGGATGGTGCCGTACAGACTTTTTATAAAAGGAGGAAAATAACCGAAGTTTCATGACAATGTACGTAATACTATTAAGTGCGCAATCCTTATATATCAAGATCCTGCTCCCTGTGTCGTGTCCCTCATTACGGATAGTCGTGATCCCCCGTTTTGGGATCCTTTTTTTATTATCTTGCGACATTTGTGGCTGTTTTTTCTGTCGATAAGTACAACATCAAGGTTGTCGTTGAGCGACAGGTGCCTCAGAAAGTGCTTTAATTATTGTAATGAAAATTGCAGTTTAGTGTTTTGGGTTAACAAGTCTAATTATTATTCTATCAATGAAGAAATTGATAACACCTATTAAAAAACTACACAATGTTTTTATTCCTGTCGTTTTAATACGATGCAAAACTCGGAGGACATCATATAAAATCATGGCCGCACAGATTTACACACATTAAATATTTAATTTTCAATATCGAGACATATAAATTATCTAACGAGTTATATTCACATCTAGATTACCGACGAGGCTAGAGAACTGATTCCTACCGCTCTAAGAATTAATTCAGCAGTCCAAATATTGAACCTAGCTGAACCCACCTACCTCTACCCTACCACTACAGGACAGATTTTGATTCATATTTTTCTTATAAAACTTTGACAATATGCTGATTACGAAATACCCTCATCATATAATTTTTTGTAAAATACTCTAAACATAATAAATTTACTTTGTAATAAGTTTACTAGATATTACGTTTTGATAACGGTATTGAATATTTTATAGCGTTTAACCTTTGATGGCTAAAGTGAGATAGCCGTACCTGTACCTAAGTTGTCGGAAGTATCCGTCGTTGAAGGCCCCACATATTTTATAGTCAATTTATACTTAAGTAGCTTTAGAATCGGTTTAGGTATGATGTATGGAGAGATGTTATCTCGTAAGCTGGTAATAATAAAATAGGAATCGGGGTTAAAGGAAATTAGGTCAAGTTATAAACGAAACCAATGGAGATATTCGCCAAAATATGTAGATAATTTTAAAGTAAACCTTTACCTTAAGAATTGTGTATAATGCTTCTGAAATATATTACGTTTGGTCTTAACTTAGTAAAAAGGAATTTTAATTCTTTGTGTGACATGCATATTTCAATTTCTAAATTGGAACTCTTTTAATTCATCCACACAGCTTTTTAGTCGCAAGTTTTTATTGACTGCGTTGTTTGTTTGAAGCGAACTCGGTCAGCACTTTATGCAACGGTTCAAATACCGCACCTCTGTACTGAAAAATATTACAGATAACTATTCAGTATTTTTTTTAGAGTAAAAATCTAAGGTATGACAAGATAGCTATGCGGTGAACGCGCTTAGTAGAGGAACATTTAAGATGGATTTTTAAACCTCAACACACTGCAGTCAACGGTATCTAAAGTCTATCATTAGTTCTTTTTCAACGAGAAAAACGAAAATGAGATCTACAACGACAAATCCAATTCAAAATCGTACATCAAGCTCCAGCCGACCATTTTGCATTGCAACATTAAGAATAATTATCGAAATTTGTGAGTATCCACGAACGACCACTACAAATATCGTTGGTAATTGTAGTTAACAATTATAGTTATTCATGGTAGAGCCATTTCAAATTAAAATTCGAATGTAATTAAAGCGTTACAAAACTTTATGCAATAGGTACCTATAATCATCTGATATAAATACAATGTCTGTAAAACAGACTTCTCTAAAGTATCGATATTTCTCGATCAAAGGAAAGAAACGCTGTGATAAATAGGTCAGTGGTGAATAAAGATAGATGGCTTTTTCATCTAGACGCAACTTTTTCATATTACAAGGCGGTAATTGTGTACGAAGCCAAATCTGTATAGTAAATTTATTATACATGTATATTTCATAGTAATTTACACTCTTATGACACACAAACATTTATGTATATTGACAAATACCTATTTGGCCGACCTATAGTCGTAATTTAACGAAAATATATGTATGTATAATATTGAAGCTAGTATACTGGCAGGAACTCTGAGCAACTGAGAGAGTAACCTTTACTAATACTATAATTCGGCTGCCTTGTCCGTACAGCAGTCGAAATGAAGAGTACGTGCTTTTAATTTTGACTTGTTGGCATTTTTTTGTTAACCAAACATTACTTTAGCTCCCGACTACGAAAACGTAACGAGCTTGGTTTACAATCACATCCATAGAACATGCAATTTAACTTTACTAAATCGTCTTAAAAATAGGAGCAATTTAACAAATAGTTAAATAAATTATTCAGATAGAAAGTCGAGTCGGAGGATAGTAGTCAGCCTCCAGCACCGGCCCCTGCCTCCCTCCGCCATCAGTATCCTCGTGCTTATCTGATTCATGACCCTCGCGGCTAGCTCAACCATATTAATATTCACCACGAACACACCATTTCATACCTTCTATACTTATACCGTAAGAGTAATGTGAGAGCAATTTGTGCTGGAATTATGTCTCGCATAGGAAATCTACAAATTACATTTGTGTTTGGTAATTTAAAATTACTGTAAGAATAATCGCTTATTTTTTTTGACCCTTTTGTTGGTCCAGTGCTGTACCAGACCTGAAATCGCTTATAGTCTTATATATTTTAAGCATGTATGTATTGTATTGTACCTAGGACACGGTGACGGTTGCAAAATATACTATTCGTGTGGTTGAAATTACTGATAAAAATCAGTATGCGGGATGGGTGCAATTTCGTAAAACTAATTTGGAAACAGAAAAGCAGCTTTACATAGTGCTTCCAAAATATTGCTTGTGTCATAGTAGCAGTAGATAGTAATGAATAGTATCCCACATAACCGCACACAGTACGTATGCGATGACGTGCAGCGCACTGTCAGTGAGCTGAGAAATTAAATACGCGCTCGCTGCTGCGCGCTGCAGATTAAATCCATGTAGAAATTTTTTGTAAGCCCGCATCTTGCACATTGCAATAACAACAAAGGAGTTCTTTCCATTTCACATTCCCCGTGAACATTTAGTACACTAGATGGCGCCACATTATTCTTAAATCACGCCATCATCGTTTATTTACCATCGCACTGTTTTATCGCGTTAGACGGAGAATACCTAAATAAATTTACTTTTATTCTAATAGTTGCAATCACCGATCGTAAAATTTTAATGTTATGTAGATGGCTCTCTGAATATTTAAAAAATCTAATGTAGGAAGGTACTAGGCTGCGTACATAAATTATTTGATACATAAAACTGTTTCCCATACACTTATATTATCTTGAGTTGTATTGTAATAGATATTTAAATTCATCAATCCTATTCTGCTCCGTTACGAATTAAACTCGGTGACCTTTGCACAGGTGACCGCCTTATTGAATGACGTGCTAAACGGGTCGTATTTGCAAGTGGGTTGGGAGCTAAATGACTTCACTTTAGTGTATGTCTTAAAAGCCACCCGAATGTCTATTGGAGATATAAGTTCGCCAGTATTACTAAAGTCACGTAGTTACGAACCAATTCGAAGTCCTAATGAGTACCGACATTACTTTGCGCCCAAGGTTAATAAGACAATACACTGAAAACATTACTAGTGCGAGCAAGTCCATTTTTTGGATTATAATTCTTATAGAAATCAAAGTAGCTCTTAATCAGTTATAATTTTTTTATTTTATTTTAAGACACTTCAAAACAAGCCTATTATAACTCTTTAAAATAACTTCACACAGATAACACAGTTACGAAACTTAAAATATTAATACTAAAGAGATTAAAATTTTAAGTGTACCCATAATTATAAGGTGCCACCATATGCATAATTTTACAACTAGACAACAATCAATATGGGCCGACATAGAGGTACTTCGAAAATTAAAATAAAAAAAATACAGACGAATTGAGAACCTCCTCCTTTTTTTGAAGTCGG
>DWEM01000163.1:0-23328 GCA_018245935.1 Agara belti belti
ATAAAGATTAACGTTCCTATATATTTATAAGACGTGGTGGTGAGAAGATCGACCTTGTCCTTTTCTTGCAATCGTCAATTATCGTGCTTATAGGAAGCAGAGTTTCTCCCAAGGTTGACTTCAGATACGTTTATTCTTAAGCACCAGTGATACAATTAGCAGTAACAATATGTAGAAATGTGCAACAGCGAAATGCAGTAGATTCAAAGGCATCTGATATAAAAATTATTTAATTAAAATCCTGGTTGAAAAAATATTAAAACAAAACAAAAGTTTTTAAATCTAGTTACAATGAGCATTAAAATAAAACAATTGATTACTTTAATAACAAACACTTATTGACGACTGTTTCATAAGCTGGTATACAAATGTCATTTATTTTATTCTTATAAAATTGTAATATTTTTCTCCGTTTATTATCGAATCTTACGTAAATCTTGTTAATGTAAGAAGGTAATGAAGATACTGATGATTAAGAGATAATGCTTAAGAAATGGACGAAGGAAGGAACACTTTCCTACGTCCATTCGGAAAAAGCGAAAAAAGGTTTCGTGATGGAGAGTTGAAAAAAATACTGAATTTAGTCTCGGGAGAGTAAGACTGCAGAGCCTCAGAGAGTACAATGACGTTGTAAAAGATCCAAAGTAAAAATGATTCGCAATGAAAATAGAACCGTTAAAATAAGCATGATAAGGTTGTGATTCGAGTGTAGAATTTATTAAAGGTACCGGTTATCTCTCCGGCAAGGAGCAGAGACATGTCCATGACTAGTGAGAATGAGAGAACAATACAAAATGAGTGAGACAAAAATATGGCATTTTGATTAATACGCAGCCATTGCTCAGAGCGAGCTGTGTACCATTGCTAAGTAATGACCACTCCATAAAGACATGGTTAAGGTTAAAAGAAAATTACTTTATCAACGCCTTGTTTTAAATAAATATCCTGTTTCAGGAAATATTATTGTTGTTTCCAATACAAGAAATTGAGATGTTAAGAAGATGTTAAGATTTAGCCGCTTTATTGATAGCTACACGGGTGATGGATTATTGGGTTCATTTGTTTTATAAAGAGGTGGACGTTTTCCGTGTTTCTGAGGACGAAATAAATATTTGATTATGTGATTGATAGTAGCATGATTTAATTGGTCATTTGTAATGTCACAAAAAATCACTGTGTTTTCTCTACATTTTAACTTGATACGTTTATTTAAGTAAATATAATTATAACATTTTATTCAAAACGCTATTCTCTAACACAACGCAAGTTAATAAGCTTATTATACTCAGGGTGCAGAAAAGTCTGAAAAATGTAAATTGTTTTATAAATAAACATTTGCAGAACAACCGTCTTTGTTTGCTTATTTAATTATTCATCCTAATATGTTTGCATGAGTATTACAGCTTACGCATCAAACCCTTATAAAGGTAAATTCTAAATGCAATAAAAAACCTCTTAATAAATCGAGCGGAAAATCTAAGAGACGCGATTTTATATCGACGCGCCGTTTAATCAATTACCTATCTTATTCACTACGTGATAGAAATCATTATACGAGTATACTTTAATAATAGTAAAACTGCTATAATGTAAATCGTGCGCCTATGACATTCTCATTGGTTAAAAAGGGTTAAGACAGCTGTCAGATTGGTCTACCAGCAAAGGAATGAATAATGTTCAGAGATAATCTGTGACAGATTCGTCTTACTAAAAAAGCCGACGGCTGACACAGATAAATAAGATTATTCAGCCATTTTTTAACCTTGAAATCGTGGTTCCTGTTTTAATTACCTGAATTCTCACGTGTAGCGTATGATGGGTTTTTTATTAGTGTTTTATAGAGATCTGAGTAATCACGCTATTTTGAGCAGTACAAATTTATTTACAATGAATACACCATAATGGCGAGTCTTAAGAGTTTTATTATCTCTTCAAAATGTGAATGATAGACAGGAACCTTACTTACGGCTGCAGCAATAGCAGCTGCTACTGTTAAATGCAAGGTAAGGTAGTGCAAATACTGTCATACACGTCAAGTATTGTTCCTCTATTTTAGTGACAATAAAATATATAAACATAACAGTCAAATTCTTTGCTGAAACTTCATCGAATCCAGAGAACAAGCGGACTTTATCTGAGCAGTGCAGTGGTTGCGAGCAAATGGCCAGGATTATCCTGTAATGGCGCGACCATTTCCATTGCAGCCGGTACTGCGCTAGGTAATGTGCATATTTGGTTGTTTAGCTTCTGTTGGTAGACTTGTACGTTCTACAAATGTATTTACATTAAGAAAAATGTGTATGAAGTCTGTGTTACAGTGCATAGGTACGGGAAATGCACATGCGAAAACTGTGTCGTGTTTCATTGAAATGAAATTGTAGTTTGTTATTAAGGCAAATATAATTCGGGCTATTTAGCCTCAGTATGTAATAAATACAAAAGTGTCAAATGCTTGCTAGACATTTACATTCAAAAAACGATTAGTATTTGTAAATAAGAATATTCTTATGTAAATTGCTTCGAAAATAATTTCAAAAACACGTTTTTTCGTTTTAAATATACCTATTAGGTATCCTACAATGACCTAGCATTACATTACAGCTAGAGCAAAATCTCAGCACACAAGATACGGACAGCTCTGACGAATACAATCGGTTGACCGTCGCCTCGCAGGCGGCCGCAGGCAAATGACAAGGAATTAGTCGGTAATGGCGAGCCCATTCCGCCTAACTGCCGCGGTGGCCTCACCTAGCCATACATAATTGATTATCCTACTGAACCCTTCTGTACTGTCGTCTTGCTACTCCATTTTTGGTAGAACCACAACGTTAGGTCGGGTAAGAGGTGAATTGAATTCATGACTAACGAATGTATTGAGTTTAATCATTGCATTGGAAAGGTAGCGTTTTGAAAGTTTTGAAAAGGTTGTAAGTACATTTTGTTTTTAGGTATACGTTAACAAAGTTGTTTTGATGAAAGAAATTGATATAATGTACGCTCGTTGTTTTTGATTTTATTTGCTTATTTGATGTATAAGGAATGTGGTCTAACAAGTTTCTATGAGAAATGGAGAGTAGGTTGTATCTATTTGAAGCAATTTTTATCAAACTACTCGTATATGAATTAGGTATAGAAAGTGATACGTGCTTCCTGTTCCTGATGCGACGTAAACTAATGCTATTTGTAATACATAAATTATCAAATTTAACAATAAATAAAAACTTCCTAGTTCATCCTTCTTAATTACCTACATTATTTGGAATTCTTTGTACATCTTGCTGGGGTCAATTAGTTCTAAAAGCCTTTGTTGGTTAACCTTGACCTGAAAGTACGAAGTCAGTTATTATTCTCTAAACTTTAAGTTTTTTAGAGAACTGCTGCCATGTAAAAGCTAAATACTTAAAAAATATTCGTGTTGTAATGACAATTAGTATATTTTTCAATTATGTAAAAGTTAAGTTTAACGTGTAATTATAAAATGTGGCCGTAGGGTTTCATGAAACGACCAATTGTTATACAAAGTAATTGTAAAACACTGTCCTCATAGGAACATGTTTTTATTTTCCAATATAAATAAACACAGAAAAGTTCGCTCTAGTACACTTATTTCAATCTGGACAAACACATTGCGAAAACAAAAGTTTGTAGCGCAGAAAGTATCGAGTGGGGCTCCTCGCACCTCCATCAATCATGGCCAATATTTGCTATTGGTCGTAATCTGTGTGCCCAAACTTCGCCCTTCAGGGACGCGGTCCTGTATGGGACAAAAATCGACTCTCACGGAAATTATATTGATATTCAATACACAACAAATGGCCGCTGTCAAAAACTTGCTGTTCGCTCCTACGGTCATCCCTAAGCTATCTGTGTCATTTGCCATTGGAAACGCAGTTGTGTGTCTCGCTTCGTCTTAATGTTATTCGTAAGTTAGAAAGAGATAACTACATATAGTGGGCTTAGCGCGCCTTTGTCACAAGGACTGAACTAATTTTTCATCATACGGCCCGCGACAGTTACAAATGCGACCCGAACTGTCTCCTTCTTTAATAATACTTTTTATGTTTTTTTCAAGGGTAGTTCGCCCTCGAATGAAGATTTTCATCCGAACGCGGGGGAAACATTGGAAGAAGCTTAAAATGCCATTTGTTTGGGCACTCTTTAATACGGTAGCAATTAAAGAAGTGAGCCGGTTACAAAATATTTATATTAGGGCATTAAGTTACGTCGAATTATTCAAACGGAAACGAAAAAGCATCTTGTCATTCATTAATTATATTTTTTAGGAAACTACAAATATATCCATGAAATCAAAATATTTTTATATTCCTTTATATATTTCACTTGTTTAATGTTTATGTGTCCAAATAAAATGGTTTGAAAAAAAACAATATTTAATTTTGTTATTACAATAGTAACCCAGTTACGAACTCTTTTAATAATGAACTTTTAGGAATAATACAATAAGATATTAAATTTTTGATTAATATAAAACATATCCTTCACTTAGAAGCTGGGATGAAAGGGTATCATTTACTAGGTGGAACATAACACTATATTCGTGAAATGAAATACGTAATATAATTTGGGAATTGAAGTTCTTGGAAAAAATAATAACGGAAAAAAAAACAGGAGTGACGCACACGAAAGGCTGCGTCACGACACCCCCTGCATTATAATTCGGCTCCCTAGATCAGCCGCGCCCGATCAATCACTGTACGAATCTGTCATGTTCGGTTTATGAGAAAAATTGTTAGGATGCGCCCTTCCCGACCCCAGTAAACAGCCTCACCAAGTTTACATAACGCACTGTATTAATAAACGATCGATAATATTGCAACGTTTTAGCCACTGTACTAGAAATTCACAAGTATGTTTTAAATAAAACTACAAAAATGTTGGTATCGATTATTTTGGATTGATACCTGTATGATGTATTACTTCAGTATTAAAAAAATAATCGTGAGATAATTAAAATGTTCACCAACTCTAATAATATTTATGTTAAGAATCTCGATTGTACCTACTGTTACTTTTACCGTACTTAATACAACTTCAGCTACGTCTATGTGAAGTTTAATGTCTGCAAGTCAATTTTCCGCATCAGACACCTTTTTCACCGCGTGCTCGAATACTGCTTATACAGCGTCCGGAATGAGAATACTATCGTTTCGTTTACATTTTATTTTGGTAATAAAAGGAAATCACACAGTGTCCGGTGGCGGAAATGAAGGAAGATGACTTTTAAGCTGGATTCATTTGCTGCTTTAGAATTATATGCTATGGAAATCGATAAGTACCTATATATTTACCTGCAATCTATGTATGTCTTATTGCTAGGCCAGAGTTTGTTTATATTGACAAGTGCACGTTTGCAGTCAATAATTACTTTAACGAACGACTTTGATCAATCACGATAAGGTCAATCATCAATAAACGATGATAAGATTGATGATTGGAAACTTTGGACTTTGGCCATTGAACAGGCTCACATTACCTGATATTCAGTGCTTTGTATTTTTGGTGTTACGGGTTACGTTGCAGACAACGTAATCTATTATTATTTGCTTAAATGGAAATGAATCCTACAACTTGCATTTTAGTGACTAATGTACAAACATAATATACTAAAGAGCGTTCAATGCAGGCAAACGCTAAACATGTTCACCTGTTTTTTGTGCTGCAAGTTTAGTGCAGAAATAAAACTCCTTCCAATCGGACACAGACGAACAGTAGCGACTATCGCATTGACATTAGGTGCATAACGATTGCAATACGTCGACCGTCGTGAGAGCATCAATCCTGCACCCAATGGCGCAACGCGTATGTATCAATGCACTACTGGACTTTTGTTAGAATACTCGCTTCTTATCCAATCGTCGATGTTACTTTCTGCATTACGTCCATCGACAGTTTTGTTCCGCTGTTAAAATTTTGCGTTTGTCTAAAACAGCGATGTATGTATGAAATTGTTCGGATATTGTCGTGGCGCCAAGCTTTCGTAGTAGTAACTTGGGGACCGTTGAAATAATAGACACGTGTAAGAGTCAACTAAGACAGTCTGGTTTTAAGCTTTTCCTTAACGAGGTGTTCCTGTAAGTGCAACTAATTATTACAAAGGTAGCCTAAAACGATTTCCAACATTGGACATTGTTTTGTTGCTGTTAATTATAATATAAGGCTGACTTTGTTTTGTTTTTCATCATCATTTAATACAAATATTTTCTTTAAAAGCTTTTACATATTTGTTGCATAAAAATTAACTGAGTATAATCTTGTATTAATTTAGATTGAAAAAGAAATATTGTTCTGCCACAATTTTATAACAGATATGTATTATTAGCGATTTTTCATCTGTATTATAATTGTTCATTACGTTATAAAGTGGTGCTAAATATTAAGGGTAACATTTCGGAACTCTTAAAGCTGATAGATATCCCTTGGCAATAATAGCAGCGTAGGTGGAGCTGTTTATTATTTAGAATGTGTAGCGGTGATGCGCGCTCCAAGTGGAAATCTTTGGGGATTACGTTCGCCGTCAACTGGCTCCAGCTCAGGTGTGAGGTACACCGGTCTTAAAGCATGTCGCTTAAATTATACCTATAGTCATTTCTCTTTCCCTGGTACACAAATCAAGCACAGTAGGCATATGCGGTAATTAAAAACGCTTACAGACGGCTCTACCAATGCATTTGTGTATCGGAACAGGCGTAAACTACAAGAACTATGGCCTATGGAACTATGGAACTACTCTATGGCCTGCAATAACACCGCATATCATCATACTCTGTATGCGAGTTTTATACCTCTGTTTTTGAACCGAAACAAAAGCATCAGAACATGAAATGTTTCCTAATATTCTCAATTCCAGCTCGGTGTGCCTCTTCCTTACTGCCTGAAGCGTGGTGCGCTATGATGTACGAGAAGGCGACGCGCGGCGAAACCCAAACCGAGCGAAGCCTCCATCGCGTCAAATGAATACAGAATCGCGAACGGCCATTTGAAATTCAATATCTAATGGCCTATACGAAAGGGTGGTAGGGTACCTACCGGGTGATATATATCCGGCTAGCGGCCCTCAGTCCCATCTATGTATGGACTAACGGCGATGTAACGATAATTTACAACACATGCATGGGAATGTGTGTTTTGCATAGATAATTTTTAGTACACATTTTTGTAATTTGAAACGAGTGTTTTTTATCTATCCTTCGATCTGCGTGATATATTTAATATACCTAGTGTTAATAGGTACTTTTATTCAAAATATATTCTTGTCAATATTTGTATATTTTACTGAGCGTATTTAAATATCAAAGTAATGGTGAAATGAAAATTAATGCTAAAATCAAAAATAAAAATATATTCGAAAACGGTAGGAAACTAACAAGAGTGAACAGATTTTGCATTTATATTTGCATTTGTATGCTATCTTAATAAAATATATAGTGACACATGATTAATTTATTAAAAATGACTGCACACAAACTTGTTTCATAATTAATATCCAAACAGGTAGAAGGTAGGTAAGATAGAAGGTAAGGTGGCGACCAAGAAAATCTAATATTACATTAATTGATGGAATTCTCCTTACAAATGAACAAAAGAAAAGAAATGTAGAGATACATAATGAAACAAAACGAGCCTCGACTACTCCCAAATTTCCAGATACATAATTCGGAGCACATTTATCAGTGGCAAAAACCGGGAGCTGAATCGGCAAATATTTTTTTCTAGACGATTAGCGGAAACTCTCTGGAAATACCTATAATTTGAACAAACTTACTTTTGTCGTCGTGAAAAACTCATCTATTCCTAAATAACTCTTGTACCTGAAATAATAAGGTGTATTATGCCTGTAATTTGGTTTTCGTAGATAGGAAAATGTTAGTTAATCTACGAAGGTTCGGCGTGGGAACCACCGCGTCGCAGTGACCCCTCCAATGCTTAGACAAATGATTCTAAGGAAAGCGCCTTTCTCAAAATGTTTTTGCGTTTTTCGTCCATTTCACGATAGCGTTTACGCACCTAAACGAGTATAATGTACATAACTAGAACTAGATAACACACACATGCCAAATACGTAATATAGTGTGACATAAATTATCCATAAGGAATGTAAGTTTACACCTAAAATAATATTTAAGTAAATTCTTGAACGCATCCTTGAATATACGTAACTAAATATTTAGGTCATTATATTTTGCTAAAGCTATTCGATTACTATTACTATTCGATTACTATTACTATTCGCTTACTGGAGGTTAATTATAAATATTTAAGGTACCTAGTGGGCTTCATTTCAGCCAGGAAAAAAAGTACCTGATCAAGATTTTCTCTCGCAATATTAGCAAAAACATTAACAACATCATCACCATTTTAATTAAATAAAACCTTCAACGTACGGCTCAAACGGAACTATTTTCTTCGGAACTTCCCGTAAGCATGCACAGTTACCGACGTTGTTGCAAGTTTATTTTATCATGATTATGCTATCAACGCGTTCAGTTTATTATTCTGCTTGTATTTCTGTAATAAAGGTGGACATCGTTAAGGGGCTAGAATTTTGCTCGGTAAGAAACTAAGCCTTGTAATTTAATCAATAGCATCTCATCATACTATGCCCTAAGAGAACGCGGAAAATGTGAAATAAGTTGTGAAATTGTTGGGTACGACGCACAGCATAATAATTTGGAACTTATATTATATCGGTACACACATTTATTGGACAACAACGTCTAGTGTATCTGCCTTTGCATAGCAAACGCGGGTTTCATATACATTTTTATATAATGTAGATATGCATTATGTATTTACTTCCCTGTTACTGTACTGCAAGTCTTCCCGTAAATGATGAAATGTTTAGCGACGATATTCAATCGCTTATTTATCTACTTAATAGATTTATCTATTTAAATTGTACTAAGCTACTTTTCACTAAAGCGTCAGATATAACACTGCTTTCATTTTGATGCGGTCGGCGCTTATATGAGTAACCGCAAGTGAGAAATTGTTAAAAGCTTTTCCCTACCTACTTTTAAAGACTTTCAGCGTCTGATCGGCATTAATTACAATTATTAAATTTTATTGAACACCTTCAAGTTGATTTAAAAATACAGATCCGTTGGCTACAATGCGGATTTTTTATTTATTTATTAGTTCATGTACACAAAAGAAATAATTACAGACCAGATAGGAAAGAGGACGGCACAAAGGTACTGCTTATTTCCCTAAGAAATTTTATTTTTATTACTTACTCTATCTTTTAAATAATAGACAAACGGGATTACTATAATATTTTTTATTCTTCGAGGCTTCATTACCAGTAGGTAGTGCGTAAATAACACAATTAAAATAACGTCTACATTCATGAAAGTGAAAAAGCTCTTAAAAGAACAATATGTGTAGGATGTACCTTCATACAAATCGGATCACCTAATCCCCACCCTTAGTAATACTATGTGGTAATATAACGCTATCCCTGGATTGTATATGTGCCTGACAGATACGGGGACGGGAGCGGATCTTAGGCGGAAATTAAAACTAATAATTCAAAAAGTTTCCGCGCGACCGAGCCGCCAGCCAGATTTATGTTGCAGTCTTGTGAGTGCTTCCTATGTAGCTAGTTGAATCAGTTAGCCGGTAGCACATCGAGAGTTTGATACCTAATGTTTTAATTACTTTCTACCGACGCTTTTCATATTAAATTAATAATTAGTCGTAAGAAAATTATTACATTTTTTAACGAAATAAATCTGAGTTATCTAAAGAAAGAGGTTAGCGGAATTTAATCATTTATTTGAATAAGACTAAATAGTAAAGAAATGTATGTAATTTATATGATCAAATCAAAACAATTTAATATATTAACATTATGAATATGATGTAAGTAATTCCAAGGAATATTAAAAATACGATAAAACATATTTTTAAATATTGTTCATTGTAATACATACTTCTTAGAGATACAATTATTCTGTAATTTTTTTGCAATAATTATTAAGCACCAAACATTTATATTACGGATTAATTAAAAATACAATAACAATAAGATAGTAGTTACGCAAATACGATTTTGTAATAGTAACACCTATACTACATATATACTCAAATTATCTTTACGTTGCAACGGGTGTAACATTCTTACATTTATCAAGCAATAACGTTCTTCACTTATTGAAAGTGTATTTTCTTTTCATTGTACCGTCTCACTGATATCGTATAGCCGACGGCTTAAGTAAACATTTAAACGAACAAAGCATAAATATAGAAGATGAAGTGATTTATCTGTTAATATTACAAAACACTCAGCTTATTAACATGACTAAAATCAAATGAAACATTTAGATGGCCATAAATGTTATGATCATAATGATAGTACTTTAGATATTATTATCATTTTTTTTTTTGCTTTATAGCCAAGCATATTTTGATCGCTTTCTCATCTAATAGAAAGCGACGCTTACGCTTACGCCTGTCCGGCAAATTCTTATTCATATTTTTCTATTTCTATATTATATATTAGATATGTCTAATCTCACACATTATTTGCGCGTAATTAAATTGCTTACTAGAAGCCATTTTCCATTTTGGCTTTAGCCAGACGGGCTTGTAAGTCGGATCGAACTCATATCTACCTCTTAAGTTTTTACTAATAACTCTTAAGTTTAACGATCACTGAATTTAAATAATCAACGTATTTATAGCAAATCTCACACTCAGAGCACGCTAATTTTGTAACAAAGACGTTTATTATAATGAAAAATCAGGAGTCGATACCATTCCAGTTATTCTTTACGAGTATATCCGATCAAACACGTTCTTATCGCTTTGTTAAAATTGCATCGTCTTATTGCACGAACCAATAATAATATGGGCAGACCGCCACCGGGCTTGTTGACTTTATTCCCTGTACCGATTATATTCGAGATACGTGAGTAAATAACACACCCACGTTAATAAAATGCTCCGGGAGAATAGAAATCAGGGCCCGAGCAGCAGAACAACTTCTGAATACAAAAACGATAGAGCTCCAAGTGATCGAAAGATCTTGATTGCAATGGCAAAATGAAATGACATATTTGATGAATATTTATAAAATCTGAATGGTTCAATTGAATCGAGAAAAGCAAAAACATTTACGATTTTCACTGAAAGTGCATCGAAAACATCCACTGTGGGTTTAAAGTTGTGGTCCCGTTTTTAACGTGTAGGAAAATCGATACACTGAGGTGAGAATAAAATCTGCCGGACGATAGGATTAATAAATTTGTCTAGTGGAAACGCCACGCTTTCACCGTCCTCCCTATCCGCGTGTGTTTCCACATTTTTCACGCTATAAATCATATTTTTTCACCGGTGGTGCTTTTTGCGCACGTCCTTTCGGTTTGCTCGAGCGTACTGTCATTTTTTTCATTCGGACACGGGAGTTTGCACTTGCCGTTCGCTTTTGTTTTGTACAGCGAATTTATGATTAATATATACCGATGACGTAGCTAAGTTGAGTAACCCCGGGGTCGTTTCCGTAGGCATTTGTCTTACTTAGTACCAACGGAGCGCATGAAACGGACAGCGTTATAAAGCTCATACAAACGATTTCAATAATGCCTCTCCAATGTTATTGATTTGAGGTCTTAATCCTGATACATATGGCGAAATATTTTATTATACTAGGTTGATATTGTAAGAAATGAACCGGCCGATCTTGGTAAATCTATCAAACGAAAAACCTATATTATTGCAAAACAATACGAGACTAAAAACACATGACCTAAAGATCACGATGAACTTGTTGAATCATCTCATCGCAGTCAATATCAATTTAGCTACCTCAATGAGAACAATTTAATTTAATTGCCAAATCATTAAGTTAAGCACATAATATTAGCGGACACTAGCGCAGCCGAATTAATAATGCGGGGAACAAATAAACAAATCAATGGAACGTTTGACTTATGGAAAAAATGGTTGAGTGCCTACATTAATACGTGGCTATAAATTAAAGCGTGGCTTAAAATTAAGACAACAAGCCTCTTTAATCTACAATAAATGGTGGTCGTCGCTCCGAGACCGGTTCCGGTCGAGATGGAGGTGCAAAAGAAAAAAGAATAATCCGGTCCGGAGCGGGTCCAAAATATGATAGGCATCCATAATACAACATGGCCGCTAAGCTTATATATAGCTCCCTTTCACTCACGAATATAGCATATATGTCTGTTTCAGTTTATTAGGTTGACCACATGTGGAGTGGCCCGCTAAGCCTAACCTTGATATCATACTCTCAATTCTACGGGGTGTTGAAATTTCATGTCGCGCAGACGTGTTTGTTTGTTATAATTTTATTTTGTATTCATACTTAATTAAGGAAGAACATCGAACAGCTTTATTTTAAAAGGATTGATGTCCAAGTACAGCAACTATTAATAACCACTTAATATGATCGTTGTAGCTCATAGACGGCCAAGCCTAATCACTGATAAAATATATACAGTCACTGTAAAAAATACCATAACTATATCTTGTTGGATGAACTTGATGGTCTTAAATATTATTTTAACTTTTAGTTATGAATATAGTTATATTATCAATGGTTGCATCTATTAGGGTTATATGTAGTAGACACATTTAATATAATAATTCTAAGCAGTATAAGTAAAAAATAGAGAGGTTAAAATTTGATTTGACACAAAGGAATAAACATTTACACTACGCGGTAACATTATTACGTACACACGTACACCCTATATAGGCGTCGGACTAGCTGTCCCCTCCCGCCGCCAACGCACCAACCGAGTGCCGCGACCACAACATTCCACATTATTACCAACACCATCTTATAAATAAAACCGCTTACGAGAGCCGAGCCTACCTGGCCACAAATCTCACAAAAAATATAATGTAAGTAGGCATATCTACCTTGTTGACATCTCGCCCGATACATAGATGTATAGCCCTCACCAAATACGCAATACCTCTTGGATTTCTTCGTACAATCTATTGGTTCGGATATATCTTGCGTGTTTATTATTTCATTCTTCTAATTTGTTTTACACGGCATTACTTTTAGTTGCATCTTATTATCTTGATTTCTGTAATGTTTCGCTTCTTCAAGCTTGATCTTCTTTACGCGATTTTTCACTTCATGGCTTAAACACTGCGTTCTGGGTATTGTTAACTTTATATTAATGTTTATAACATTTTTCTTTCTAACACATGATTTACAAAATTACAAAAGATAGTATTTTACACTAATTAATATATACGAATGAAAATTCCACTGGTTATTCCGTTAGTTTTCATTTGTTATAAGTTCATTTACAACTTCTTGTATCAGAGTTGTCTGTTACATTTGGATTTCGCACAAACACTGAACTTTCCTAGTTCGTTTACATGTGAATTGCAACGAAAACGAATTCAAATTATCTTTTGTCGTTTGCGAATAATATTTAAATGGCCCTTCAACCTGCAGGTGGTCGATTGTTCCAGATCTTTTGTCTTGTGACTTTATTCTTATTTCTATTCAATTTTTTGGAATGCCGGTGGTCACTTTCGCTAGCATTCTCGCAAATTTAGTGACACCTTAACTTTCCGTTTCCTTTGTAAAGAATTGCATACAAGTGAACCGACTAGAGACCGTTTTGTTTTCGTGTTTGTGGCCAGTCGCCCTCAACGTGGTTGTAAATCAGTAAACACTTTCTTTTAAAATATACGCGAAAGGAGTAAAGAAAGCACCTACCTGTTGTAATTTTGCACGGATTCAACATAATAAATTGTACTTGCTTTACCTATATTGTTATTTGCAATTTTCTAAATGGCCGTGACAAATGTAGCTCCACTTTCAATGACCATTATAACTTTAAAATTCCTAAATGTTTGTACCATGCAATACTTAGGACAGTGAAGAATTTACGTGTAATCTGTTGTTTAAATTCATTAAATGTACGTCTTTAATTTAATTATCCATAATTGTTTGAACATGGACCATGTATTAAAAAGTTTCCATTTAGATACATGTTTGTTTGCTATTTAATGATATTGCAATACATGAAATAATTTTAGCATTTGAATTTCCTGGATGTGAAACATAATATGGATTAAAAAAAGTCGGATATGAGGTTTTAGGTCTGGGTACTCAGATTGAGATCAATTTTAGAGGTACGCTACCACTGAGCTGGAGGTGGTTACAATACAAAATATGGCATAAAGGTTTTTAACATGTGTACCTACGTTTATCGTCGAGCTACTTTCTTTTAATAACGAGTTACAAGTTTCCGGAGCGTAATAAGAATAAGACTTTTAATTACGAACGAATGCAACGTATTCTTTGGCGATATAAATGTTCATAAACATCATTATCCATTATAATTAGATGCTATGTTGCTTAGTTCGCCCGTACAAAAAAGTGTTTTCTGTAAAACAGACGTGCTTGTGATAAAAAGCTGACGTCTCACAAGTCGCCAAACCGTTAGAGTTCACAGTCATGGTTGGTACGTTTGAAATATTGGAGGATGCCACGCATTTGACCCGTAACGAGGGCAAAGAACAAAGCTCCTAATTCTATTGAAACACCATTATCTAATAACCTG
Organism: Agara belti belti; assembly: GCA_018245935.1. Taxonomy (NCBI): domain Eukaryota; kingdom Metazoa; phylum Arthropoda; class Insecta; order Lepidoptera; family Hesperiidae; genus Agara; species Agara belti. Next base: position 14,583 of record DWEM01000163.1, read on the forward strand.
ATACATCATCCATCACCACGGCGTCCCGCGTCCCCCTCTCACTTCCATATCATTAATCAGTATCTATAAATATAGCGCCGACATTTGTGTATCGAATTTGAGTTTTTTAAACGACCCAATACGAGATTACAGTTATATTCTTCGGATACATCCTGTTTTGTTTTAGACGAAATTTTATTGATGCGGTATTTCTAAGGCAATGTTGTTTCAATTTATTAACAAATACCCATTGAAAATGTCAAAGAAATAAATTGAATTTTACATTGATTGTGCAAATGCTCAAACGATGTAAAATTCAATTTTGCTAATACTCAAACGATACGTACCTACTTAGCGACAAAACTTATCTATATAATATATCTTTCTAACAATAAAAATGAACACAATCAACTTCAATCAAATAATGTTTTGAATGAACTAATAACATCACTGATGTTACTATTTATTCTATTTACTAAGTACCTAGTAGAAAGCTAGCCAACTGATCCTTTAAGATCAACCAATCTCGAAATAAGTCACTTGTCACCAAACACGAACCGTTAAACGACTAAGCCGGCTTACAAATTAATGCCGTGCATTTCTAAAAGCATTAACCGTAAGTGCCTGAACATAAAACTGATAGGTATGCAATATGTCCGGGCGATCAATCTGAAACTGATTCGTATAGATCGGTACAACTAACAATCAATATACAACACAGGTTTTTTTATGCGCTAACATTACCAAAATTGTTTTTATTCCATTGCGAGCCAACAATACATAAAACTGGCGATATTAAACTGTCAACTGAATTTACCAGTGTTAAAACCACACAGTTTTAAAACCATAGCTTACCACGCTGGCCAAGAGTCATTGCGATTTCGTAATTGACACAATTTTTTTATACATAAATCTAACGATTAATTCTACCAACTAGTTGATAACCATTAAGTACATATAGCATTACGGAATTTTAACAAAATTGTATTTTAAGTCTATAAACGGTTTATTAATATAGAGATACTGCTTTTATTTATATTTATTACATATAATGTTGAAAAAATGTCATGTATGTAATCATATTAGTTATCACGATGAAACATAAGCTTTATACCAAAACAAACCGTCTGACTGACAATGCTCCAATCATTCCCAGGAAGTGAGATTAGCATCGAGTCACTTAAACATCTGACGTGAATAATTCCGTCCAATAATGCAGGGCTGCACTCCCCATGCATGCGGGTATTTCAACCATGTACTACGGCATGAAATCCTACTGTATAGTGACTATTGCATACCACGAGTAGGGTTACCAGATTCATACCAATAAACAGGACTGATTATTATAAAAGAAATGTACGGGGATTCAATAGGGCTAGGTTCATAGATTGGATATGAAAAAACAAAGAAAGATCTCACATTTTTTTATTAAAAAGTACAATCTAACAGTCATACACTTTAACAATCATACGCTAATTAATCAACTATTTATCTTATTTATATCAAAGCATGTTCGCTTGAGAAATCTTAACTAACCATAACTAAACTGTTCTACTCACACTAGTACAATAAATTTTTTATGCTATTTCTGTTTTAAGATAATTTCTCTATTTTTATCAGTTACTGTATAAAAATTGTAACAAATGTAGTATATGAAATGTAAAATTGCATGCTCCATATGATTAGTGTTTTTGCAATACTGTAATCAGTTTAAGTAATAAATATTTTGATATGATTTTGATTACTTGATTATCATTTTGTTTATACGTGACTACTGCCTTTTTATACTATGTAACTCAGTATCCAGGTGAAGAGTGAGCCCATGGCAGCCCTGGCCACATACCGGCGGCGTGTTCCAGCGTGTTCTACGTCGACACCCATTTGTCAGCATCGATCGCACTCGCCATCACTTTGCTCCTGCCCGGCCGGAGCGTTTGCACAATGTGTAATAGCTAATTAATTGCTCTATTTGATGTCTCTGGGAAATGCTTTGATGGAGAGCTCCGAGAAGTGGTCGTCGAAGAGAATAATCGGCTGATAATTTTTATGTTAATTCACTTTTTAATATTCACAAGAGGTGCGAATGGTATTAGACAAAAAATAATATTTTATTGGACTACATTTTCTAATATAAATATATTGATTTTCATGAGATAATTTTAGAATTGCCGTTTATACATGATAATTTTGCAATATCTTTGAAAATATTCAATTACATTTAAAGTTTGCCAATACCTTTAACAGTGACCTCTTCACTTTCATACAAGCCGCTGGAAATACAAATCTAAAATTTCAACCTTTCATCAATTTAAAAAAACACTTCGGAACTTCGTCCATGCAAAATTTAATTTATATTGCCGTACAAGAAATTCAGTTAACAAATTTAGTGGCTGAACTTTTAACACAAAAGATTAAAGTTTCTATTGACAGTAACGGACCCGAAATTTTTCAATCAGTCTGAGCAAGGAGGGTAAGAATTTTGGACCATTATACTTTCTTTGGGATTAATTGTGTTGAGATAATTTCACAATTGCAAAATTAAGAGAAGATAATCTGTACTATCTCCATAGTGTTTATGCACAATATCAGACATCAGATGTCACTACAGCCGACGCCAAAGTAGCGTAAGTATAAAATCCTAAACATCGGGCATTACGTATTGTAGGCGTTAAAAAACCACTTTTAGGCTACATATCCACATGATACTTTTTTTAATGAGAAATGTACGGCAATGAGTGCCGCGTTAGGTAATAATTGTCTATTTATTTTTTAAGTGCCCTATTTTTGTCCATTAACAGTTCAGTATCGGAAAATGGTTTTCAACTTAATAACCAATACGAAACACTATTCCGTCAGAATTGGCAATCTCATGTTTCCTTATTACGGGCACGCGTAACAGTTAGATCGAGGGAATTGGGCGTGGCGTGGATCGCATGATAATATTGAGTGGAAATTGTAAATTAATGACGGTAATCGCTTATTGCACTGTTATTCTGCTAGAAACATGATTGATATAAATTACCTACTTAATGTTCAATGAGAATGATTGATTCGTTCACTCGTAGTGTTGGCGAGTTGGAGTTTTAATACGTTCAACGATTAATAAATCCACGCAATGAACTTTTGCATTTCTCATCTTTAAAAAGCTTTTATCAATCACGACAAACTAAACACAATATAATTTTATTGTATATTTTCTATATGTAATATAATACGCTTTTATTTATCTATCCAGTTAGTTTGTCTCTATAGTTTGGGCTCAGAATACAAGGTAAGGTATGTCCTGCTTGTCGTAGAAGCGATTCAAGGAGGGTTCCAAATTCAACCAAAGTTCTCCACCCAACCAGCCAGCATCCCGGGTGGAACGATGGTATCATCGTAAGCATTGGTTGATGTTACGAGAAGTTTGTGACGTTAGTTCTATTAAACAATAGGTAAAGGATCCTTACGTAAATGTACACGTACATTTCCTGTTGATTTTTGAAGCAGCGTCTATGTAGGCACACGGGCGGTGGGGCGGCGGAGCGGCGGGGCGCGCAATCAGTCTTATTCCGCGCGGACGCTTGTCGATTAGTCAATGCCGGCTGCAGAGACAACCCCCAACCGCCTCCCGGGAACACTATCGATTTGGTAATCGATTTAACGTTCATTCCTTGACTCAAACTAAGCTATAATCCTTATTTTATCATTGCATAACATGTACATAACAAACAAAGTTACTATCGATAGTAACAGTATCAAAATATTTTTGAACATTAATTTTAATATAAAATAATTATAAATTTGAACACGTCACGGATTAATGTTCAGTTGTTCTTCGTTGTAGGCTATTTTGTTAGCCAACATCAGTGTATCGGCCGCTGCATACGGTCCCCAAAGCATACAATCAGTCTTATTCCGCGCGGACGCTCTTCGATTAGTTAACGCCGGCTGCAGAGACGAACGCCCCCAACTGCCTCTCGGGGAACACCATCGATTTTGTAATCGATTTTAGGCATGTAACATTATGGGCATACTGGAACATTCAATTCTTAAGAAATTATTCAGTCGTGGACATATCTATATTGTATTATGAAATTTCTTTATATACATATAGGTAATATCTGAGATAATAATCACGATATTTTTATTTTTTGAATATTATAAATCAGTTGCATCATTTTAAAGGTTTTCAACGAAATCCGTACCGAAAAGATATATAATAATAATCGAAATATGTAAGCGTAAGACGAGAACCTGTTTTTAAGGTCATTGATCCGCAGCGGAACTTTGAATCTATCCATTGCAGTAATAACTACTTATAGAAAATTATGTTATCCAAAGTTCAAACTTACAATACGTATTACATAAAGACCGCAAAATTGAAGGCAACGATGCTAAAACTAATTTTGATAATAAAGTTATAAGCTGAAATACTTGAGGTAAAATTGCCCGAGTGAACATAATCGGTTCTTCGTGTCCTAATCAAGGTAAAGGCCTAAATAGCCCTTCAGTAAATTACCATTGTTGGACAAAACATCTGTTACGAGTAATAATGATAATCTTGTAATAACACTCAAACCACGGTGAAAGAGGAACCACACGTGTAGAAAGACAGGGATTCACAAAACTACGTAGACAAATACAGCTTCACTGGCTATAATATTTACAGATACTGAATTTCAAACCACTTAAAACCCACAAATAAAACACTAAGATTCCGATAGCCAAAAGACATTCTTATCGTATGGTTATACCTTCGTTCTTTTTCAGAAGTAAGTATAAAAAGGTGGTTACTAGATAGTTATTTAGCCATATAAAAATGTCGAGAAAGGATTTTCTTGACGCTGTAAATATGGAGACAATGAAAGACTTTTATAGTCCATGAGTTGAAGTTGATTAGTATGAACTAAGTATCTTGATTTCTTTAAGCGCTTAATGTTAAAATACTTTTAAAAATATCTATTGACACGATATTTTTTATGGATATGTACGTAATCAATAACGTGATTATCTGTCAGTAACATCTATGTTGCTGTCAACGAGGTCATTATTGGCATTTCCAACTGAACAAGTTCCTTCTATTTAATTTATCTATCCACAACACCTTACCTTTATCAAAATTCATTACCTGTATTTCATCCACGCGCCCGACTCTTATCGCGAGTTTTCTCACTGCGGCATTATAATGAAGAGTTTAAATTTAGGCGTAATGGTTGACCAATAAGATAAAAGCGAGCGAGCTCAACGCACCTCGTCTTGTTTGCCGAACGATTGCACCTTAACGTTAAACGATAAAGGATAGAATAGGTTGTCGCGAACGCAAGAATAACTTAGTACGAACGTAATGACGGACGCATGGGCCGCGGCATACAAAGCAGTCGGCTACCAGAATAAAGTTATCTCGCGATATATCCCTGAATTAATGACCAACTCGTTACTTGTGTATTGAGATGTTTCGGATCGTGTTGATATGGAGTCGTCGAACTTTTCAAGTAAATAAAGCACGCGGCGTACCTAATAAACATTAGGTTACCCATTGTGGATTATGTAAGTTTTAACAATATTACATCAGTAAAATAGGAAAAGTTAGTATTCAAAATCTTTTGAAATCTATATAAAACGCAACACTACAACATCTTCACTAATTAAACCAGCAATATAAGAGATCTTTATTAAGAAAATTACATTTGTATTGTATTGAAATGTAAAATATATACCTGTTAATCTCTCAAGTTATGTACGTTTATTATATTTCAAACACATTCCTTTCCTGCTTAACTGAAGTTACTACGATATCGAAGTACGGCGACAATTCATAATGTAGTCAAGTATTATCTAAGCCCGATTGGTCGCACCGGGCCCATGACAAGATGATAGAGTTCAGCGAGGGCCAGTAAAAGCTTTAATCTCTTCACCCGACGTTGTACAGTAACATTTAATATTGTTAAAGTTTCACCAAGATTGTTATTTAGCAATATTAAGCAATTGCTAAATTTATTTCAGACATCTAATAAGCCTCAGCAAGTTATTCTTTATACATAAATAACTATTAGTTTGTGCTTTTTTGGTTAACTATAAAGTTTGAGTAATTAATAAAACAATTTAATAATTAAACGTAATTGTTGTAATATGTACATGCGTTGTGACAAAAACGGAGACATGCATACAAATACGTAACATCGCTTTGTATAATATACCATACAATGTACACGCCATATATAATATACCTACAGTTCGTTATGTTATTATAACTGATTTGTGACAAAAGAAGTCTCTCAAGACCGTTAACCGATGGAAATCCTTCGTCTCTACCCACCCCTGTAGGAAATAGGCTGTATGTATGTTATACGAGTGCATAAAAAAGTATTATGATTTTAATATAATTGTTAGTTATTAAAAGAATTATCATTGGAAATTATAAGCGTTTGAAGATTTCTTTACAAGTTTTTTTAAGCATTAATAGTTTTGGAAAACGACTAACTAGACAAATAAGTGTTTGTAATGTAAACGAGGTTTTTGTTGTAAGCCTGTAATGTAAATCAAAGAGGCAGTGTAACTTGTTTACTCACGTACTGTTCTGCTTCATAGAGACCTAATCTGGTAACCAAATGTTCATTCAAATGCTAAGGACTCTCAGCTATTGCGCAGTTCATTTGAAAAAATCTGTATGGGCGAGCTCTGAAATGTGCAAAGCACGAGAATAAATATTCAAATGAGGTCTGCTTCATAAAATGTCAAAGAAATGTCACATAAATCATAATGACTATTGTTACAAGGCTCCTGGAGACGCAATTGTCTTTTTGTCTTCGATCGAGTTTCAGAAATCAGGTCGGAATCACATGTGCTACCGATTCATTCTTTTGTTGTAACATTGTGCAATCTTCCGGGTTCCACGCCGTCCATTATGTCGACGGACATGCAAATTTTTTGCATTCATTTCTGCAAAGAGTCTTGCTGCTCTATTGTTTTCATATTTAATGCTTCTACTTTTAGCAATGACGATAAGCAATGAATCCTGTGCATATTAATTGAAATGTTTCATAAAATCATCGTTCAGAATCTTACCACGCATGAATTTACATTTTCGGTAGTGTTCAATGTATAAAATCAGTCTCCCTTTTATTATTTTAAGAACGACAGTAAACTTAAGACAGCAAGGCATCTTCAAGTCTATTACGATGCAGGTTTAAATGCACAAACAACAATCATTCCACTGTTTGAGACATGTTATATGCGGAAGTAAACGCTTATAAATAATGTATAAGGAACTTTAGCGGTTTACTATTGCAGCATGCAAATTCCACAGGTTGAATTCGTGAGAAGTCGAATGCGTCAAACAAAACAAATGGCCGTGTCACCTCGTCCATTTACTTGCAAATTTCGTGCAAAATTTGAGAAAAAAAGAGCCGAGATAAAGGTACAAAAGTGCTCTATTCTAGTCGCCAAATGAATAATTACCTTTCACGTTTCTCCTTTCAATCTGCGCTGGCCGATCGATCACCGTCGCGAGAACTCTTTCAGCCACGTCACCCTTCTGCCGTCACTGGCACCTCAGGTATAATGCAATTAATCTGAAACATCCCAAATCAGTATTACATTAAAAACGAAATAAAAACCCCGCAGCCTGCCGTTTTTTCGCCGCCGCGTTTTCTTTTCCATTCAGATTTTTTTGACAACACGAAAAATGAGACTCATTTATTTGACTCGTACACAATGTAGGACTGTTTGAGTACGAGTATTTGCTATAAATACGCATTTTTCTTCGCATCTCCTTCCTTTATGTGGGGTGAGCATTAGCCTCGGATGCGAAGGGAATCTCGTGTGTTCCCTTTGTTCGATTTCGAGATTTTGGGGGAGTTCTGATGCTTATATTCTCATGGAATCCATCAAAATAATCGCATGCTCATGCATAATGGATACGTGTCAACAAACTCAATGCTATATTTTATTGCAGACGAATAAAATTGATGGCATAAGAAATTCTAGGTATTAAAGGATCCGTTAATTATATAAACATGTAGACTCAAACGAGAAAATTAATTAATACAAAATGATATTATATTAGAATTATTAATTAATACAAAATAGCTATCTTCTTGGCTTCGCTTTACTATAACGGTCCGTGTTCATAATAACTTAATTGAAACAAGTAAGTTTTAAAACTTTAACTCGTATTTAAACGGACTCATTAGCACACTCATAAAAGGCAATTGTTTCTTTATATTTTCTAAGCGTTACCTTTTGTATTGCTGAGTGGCGTGCGCGAGCATTTTTCGTAGTTGTGTCGTTCGATAATTTGTCAAATTCATGCTAATAGATTTTCTAAGCTCAATTTTCAAGACTCTTCACGCATTGAAGGTACGCTCAGTGTTCGTTTGCTGCCCGAAACATCGTCTCTTTGTGTGATAAATCGCTGAACATAAATACTCTATTGTCTTTGCCCATTCAGTTATAATTAGGTAGCACAATTTGCTCTCTTGAATCGTTAATGAGACGCTTGTGCGGTAAGACTTTGAAACAATGATGCGGTAAATCAATATATGGCACACGTTTTGAGTAACATAGGTATAACCTTTGAAAAGGTTCAAAGTTAGTTATTTTTTAAAAGTTCTTAGTGGTAGAACATAATATTAGTAGGGGTTTTATTAAAGAACAGTGCCGCATTTGACTGCCTCGTTGGTCGAGCGGTTGCTAGCGCGACTGCCGACCGGGAGGTCCTGGGTTCAAATCCCGGGTTGGGTACTGCTGGATTTTTCTAATTTAGAATTTCTAGTAGTGACTCAGA
>DWEM01000164.1:0-23318 GCA_018245935.1 Agara belti belti
AAAAAAACCGCAGCAAAATCCGTTGCGTAGTTTTAAAGATTTAAGCATACATAGGAACATAGGGACTGAGAAAGCGGCTTTGTTTTATTCTATATAGTGATACTTCGTAGCTTCTTCTTCTTAGCTTAGAAAGAGCGATGATCAGTATATGTACTATTGAACAAAATTTATATGTACGTATTTATACGCGAGCAATTTTGCGGGTAGTGGTTAGTGTGTATTAAACTTTATACATAGAATTCGAGCGTGCGATGATGCATGTCTTAATTTGTAAAACAAAGTGTTACTCGAAAAACATAATTACGATGATGAATGAATGAATAAATGAAAACGTACATTAGTCCACAATGCGCCGTATATTTACCATAACACAATGGTACGAGGTACGCAGCACGCCCTCGGCTCTCACCATTAAGCACCATACAGCGCAATAAAACACCATAAACCGCACATATGAAGAGTGTAATCGTAGTGGAGTTTACGAGGTGTCGGGTCCCGCGTAGTCGTGTCATAAATTAACAATGCTACGTGTGAGGTCGCGTCCCAGGGGCTCACGTACCTTCACTCGAGCTTGTCACGTGTGATGATTTCAATATTTTTTTGCTGTAATTAAGTAAGTGAGTCGTTAGTGAGCCGCAGACGATTGTCAGCGAGTCTAGCGAGTACTTGCGCGCTGACAATTAACTGTTTTGGCGTGTTTTCGGTTTCCTACCGCTGATGCAGGTATACTTGCATGATTAAAAATTCGTTTCAAAGTTTCAGATGTTGTCTACAGGATTACAACGATACTCGCACTGATCTCAAAGAAAATGGGAATTAGAAATAATTAAACAAAAAAACTTTGTTTAATGGATCATTCTTTCTTTAATCTTTCTTTTAATAAAATAAAAATGTTTACAGTGAGAATGAAAGTTTTAAAATACCTTAGTAAAAGAGTGTCGAATCAGATTCCTCTATTTAAACTACAGATATAGACAAATAATCAGTTTAGGTCAGCTAACGACAATGAAGTTGTAACTGTACGCATATCATTAAGCTGTAATACCTTTCCCTAAAAATAACACTAATATTTCATACAAAAGTTCCTGTCAAAGACGATCGAAACTGTTTTGGTATCGTATCAACGTAATAAATCTGGTGGTGCAATTTGTCTACGGTAGCAATCTGAGTAAAATATTAAATTCATTTATTTATTGAATAATGTTGTTATCTGTACCCTCGTTGATCTAGAGTGGCAGTTAACGCGGATCGTGATCCTCTCGGAAGGCTCGTAAAAATTTTATAAGCGCGTAAAGTTAAATAGGGCGGGCGGCGGTGAAGCCAGCTACTGACGTGACCGGCTTAGCGGGTCCAGCGGATATTTATGGCCATTAAATAAATGTTTTTGGGTGTGCTTTTAATAATAAATACTATCAATATTCATTTTAATACTAAATGCCCGATATTAATATTTATTTATAATCTAAATAATGAATACTGATATTTTTGTGAAAATCGTTCCTAAGTATTTTTATAATGTTTACTTCATTCTTACGATTTTCTTTTTCATTAATTATTAAGGTATTTTGTAAGAAATTTAATTATATCATTAAAACGGATCGATAACTAAATATTTTTCCTTTTTATTATTAATATTTAATAGCGCAACAGCTGAGTATACTCACTACTTAATTCATGATTTTAATAAGTTCTCAATACTGGTAATACTGGTAAGGGTCTGTTTATAAAGTACTTAGGAGTCGATAGAGTGTAATAAAACTGTCGTAAAGGGACTGAATTAAAAGCTTGTAACAGCTTGGAGGTCGACCGTCGCTCGTTATGTTATCTTCAGCGCGGTTTAGTATTAACTAGTTATTTATTGTATAGTTTCATTAGTTACCGTAACAGGTGGTGTATGTGTAAGTTTTATTTAAGCTGATAGAGACCTTATCCTTGCATCTTTACGAAGTACATTTTTACTGTTTTAAGTTAAATTAATTAAACAAGTCGCAACACACTTAAATCCCCCTTTCATCGCGCCACCATTTGCCGTACCTCTGGTAAGCAAAAATAATTCGTACCAACGCGAGAAGATTTGGACCAGTCTTAAGAAAAGATTCGTGTTAAAATGAAACAACTCATTCGGATACTTTATCTGCCAGTAAGACAATTTGTAATCTAGATTTCCGTAACTAGGAATGATTGCTTCAAATTTCTCATGTATAACTACTTGTACATTGTATATTCATTTCAGAATCTTACAGAAAATTCACGACGAGATTAATCCCCGCAACTGAATGTATAGTCAAGTGGCTACAGTAATAAGCTGACAGACAGTTATGTACTATCAAGCACACGTACGTACAACAGGGCGCGATATTAAAGCTCGGAGACCGCCGCCCGCCGTCACTCGCTCGCGGCGCAGCGAGACCGCCGCCCGCCCTCGCGGTGATCCATTCGCACGACCGCTCACGTGTTCACTTTCACGAACTTTTCATACATTTAACAAGAGTTTCGATATAGATTCGTCATTAGATCTTCAGATATTATTTAGTAGTGATCGATTAGTATTGTGAATTAGACTAGGCACTAGACTTTAATGACATTATAGATTTAGTGGTTAATTGTGAAAAGTACAGTTACGAATACAATTAACACTGACGTATTGGATATAGACGAACTGGAAATATAAAAAATTACAGTACCAGACAATTTTGTTTAAATCGAAAGTTTAAAGTTTCAGATTAATATTGTGTGTTAAGTTAGGCTGTAAGTGTCAATTAAGTAACAGTGGGTTAATAAGGTTAACCCTCTTTAGATCCCAGCTAAGTGGTAGATAATAAAGTTCAGTAGATTATTATTAAAAGTTGTATTTCTCAACATATAAAAATAATTTGTAATGATAACATACTAAGAATTTCCTTCAATTTTCATATTATTATTCTAGTGTACAATTTAAGAAATTTAATATTACACTTTTCTTAGATTATTGAGCATATTTCTCTACGCATTTAATTCAACTAGTAGTATAAACAGTAAAACAAAGTGTATATCGAAGTAAACTGCTCCACGACGATAACCGTAAAAATAACTTTAATGTGGACGTTAAAAATAACGATTAAGTTAAACAATCGTTAACCAGTAGTTCTCGGCTCGACGGTGCTCAAACACAAACAATGCTATGGACTTACGATGTCTATTGTCATTTGAAAATCTACTGTAGTGCTAGGTGAATAGGAGTGTATTTTGAATGCGCCAGTGTTCGAGAAGGTGTTCCGTAGAGGTAAATATTTACTACGGAGCAAGGAACTCTGCAACTTCTGTTCGTGCGATGCTCCAGCAATAAGGTGAGAATCAATATTAGATACACTACAGATAACACATGTATTGTACGTGCTCGGGGCTCGTCGGCAACTACAACTGATAGATGGTGAGGTATAGGCAGAGATGACGAGTTCGCGATTTCCTATAAAGATACTTTTATTTTGCATTAACTTTTTCTTGTGGATATAAATTATGCAATCGCTAATATAATAGATTGATAGAACCATGTCAGGGTTCATTTAAATCAACTTAGAGTATTGAGTGTGTATTAATTTCGATAGTAATCATCTGAAATATTTTGGAATCTTAAACGAGCTCGTTGAACTCGACATGTGACTGGACTGAGGTGCTATTTCAAATCATTATCTAATGCCAGAACGCCGCGTGCCCGTAAACGCTGTTAACTGGTATTCGGGAACTGTATATGTTGGTTTGTTGGTGTAAGCGGTCCTGGACATGCGCCCACCCTTCCCGGGACGTAAATGTAGGGGACCTTACACATTCACCGTACGTACGGAACCCGCGTGTAATTTAATTGCACGGGCCCCGCGGCCACAATGGCGCGTGATTGGTCCGCGTGCGGAATCCTAATTCCGCGCTGAATCGGTCCCAATCTTTCTCTTAACGCAAATTGGGTACGTGGGGATTAGTGGATATCACTGTATATATCAATATGTTGGTTAAGATTCTCCAAAGTCCTGCCTGTAATAGAGTATACCATTAAAGGTTTCGTGAGTGTTTTTGTACATGTTTATGAGTAAAGAACTTAATTCAGACTTGCTTAGAGGAATAAATTAAAAAACGGATGTCATACACTCTCTCATAAAACTTTATTCTTGAGTGTTTTTTGGTGTATATTCCACGAAAGCTAATGCCGGGAGTCCTAAATAAAAAATATAGTATTATAATTATTATTATTAATCATTTATTATTTTTGAACTTAATTTGTATAATATTAATGATTAAATATGGATTGATTTATGCACTTCTGATTTTTTGATAGAAAAAAATTATGTCCCCATATTTGTATAAATAAAGGTTTAGTTCCTGTTTTTGTCTTTATTTTTATGTGTATTTTTCAAGGCAGTCTGATCGGCTTCATATCTATCGAAGGTCGTTATTCACGAGCCCCGTCGGCGGGGGCGAGATCCGACGGAAATTGCATTTATTATGACCGTATCTGAACGAAATGCAGTCTTCTTTAATCTTCCACTCGTCCGGGCAACTGCGTTACATTTCTATTCATTCTATGAACATATATTGTACATAACTTTTAAGTAAACAGTCGGGAGCTACGAGCGCTTTAATTTACACCACCTTACGTTGAAAATTATGCAAACAGTAGATAGCTCGGCCATAGGTAGCGTTTCTTTTATATTATTTCTGGAGGCTATCTTAATTATTCAATAACATGTAAAATCCCATGTACACTTGAAATAGAACCGATCAGAGGTGTGCTCGCCGCGCCCTTCGGGATCGCTGCCGTGAATACCGTTCACTGCAGTATTGCGACCAGTTTATGGCTTCATTGCCACTTGTTACGGCTCCCCGTAGACTCGTTTAAATATCACAATTAATACGTTACCGCATGACGTGCGTGTAACGTGCTAAAGTGTAAATAGTTATAATAAAATTGTACGAATAGTGTTAAAATTATTATACGTGTTTATTGTAAAATTGAGCAATAATTTATGGCAAACGAGTATGGTGACTTTTCGCTATAAGGGTGACAGTTGGGCCTTACCCCAGCGGAATTGCCGCCGCTACTGCCGTTTGGGTAGTTGGAATTTCCAGTAGGGGTGGTCTAGTGCTCATTCCAGTCAAATATACTTGCATGTCTTGATGAAAGAACATGTTAGTGTCAAAAAAGCTTTCAACTTACGCCATATTACTTAGTTAATATTCCAGCTGATATATTTTTTTAATTATTATCTAACAAAAATGTTGTTATACATAAATATAAAATATCGGAGAATTAACCTTGCGGCTTAGCGTTCATTTTAATTTACGAACCCACTTTATGGTAATTTCAATATAATTTGGATATTATCCAATTAGTTATTTTTAACATCTAAAATTATTATGCCGTTATTAAAAACATTGTAAAATCTTTATTTGTACCCCACATTTGTTCAAATTTGTGCAAATCTTGACTTTCTTTCTTTGTTTTTGAAAAACAGCTGTCAAGATAGACAGCTTTCGGTGATCTTCATGCAAAGTAAAACTCGAAAAATTTGCCAATAGCATTTCCCGCTCTAAGGGTGACCGTGTCCGCCACTACGTTACTTGAAACATACGCTTTATACGTCTGTGCATTTAAGCTCGATACAAAAGCCGACTGCTTCATTCATACTTTTTAATCTAATGCGTCAGGTTTAACGATTGGTACACTTCTGTCAATACACAAGCGAGCTGCCCTTCGGTAAACAATAATAATATGCTGAGATAACTCCCACGCAACCGTCTGCTCTTAAAGGCAGACCCTGTACTGTAGTGCTCAGACAGTTGCTTGACATGTACAATATGTTGCGTATTTCTAAATACGTCGTTGGGTTTAGATATATTTATTATTACAAATAGGTATAAACATATATCATACGTATTTAATGTAATCCAAAAATATGAATAAGGAAAGTGCGAATTGCATTTTACCTATATTCTTGTGTTTACATTGCTAATTTATTTTTAATTGCTCTCTGTCATAGCATTGTGATATAAGGGGCTTGCTATTAATAAAATTAAAAATGCCAAATTTTTCCGATTCTCTCGTCGCCCCTTTTTGATTAGATTTCGTAAAGCGAATGCACGCGCAAGTGGCAAAACCTTTATTAAAGGGTCCGTCAAGGAACCCTGTGACTAAAACCAAATCGAACTTATTATAATATAAATCGAAAATTCCCCATGACTGACGGCCGTATATTCACGCCGGCAATTAAAAGGGGTGGGGGAGGGTGGAACTGTCATCCATCATGGCGGATTACTGGGGACACTATTATTATTAGCAGCCGCCGATAACCGGCTTAATCCGGTTTTTGTTCGGCAATTTTCGACAGTTCACGGACAGTCGTCTATTGTTGGGTTACACGACGCGGTGCGCTCCGTTCTGTATACTTTGGTGCATAGATTTTCATTTAAATTGCTATTGCATTTGAATATACAACAGGAACATCAGTTAGGGATATGTATTGTTTGTCCTTGTATCTTGGGAAAAGAATAAAGGTAAAGCATATCTGGCCTGCTATAAAAGTGTATCTGAAGATCTCGGAGTCCTCCCTGGGTGTTTCTTTTATTCCACCCAGACACGGAACAAACAAACAAATATGCTCATCATACAAATTTTTGTCCTTAGCGGGAGTTGGACTCACGACCTCTAGTTCAGCAGTCAGGGTCTTTAACTACTCGAAAGAGAAGCCAGTCTATATATATTATTTACCATAGAAATACTTTTCCAGTATCCTATTCGTCTTCAAGAAAATAACGAGATAAAATTAAGTGTTTATTTGATCTCGGCCCGCTCTCCTCATCAGACACTCGCGGCCGCGTGCGGCGCCGACATTAACCATTACTCTATTGAACCAATCTCTTTTAACGAGGTCCACAACCATTTTTTTTCTGTCTATTATTATTTTTTACTGTCTTTACCTAACTTCAGTGATTTCTTTATTTATCCCATTTTCCGGGAAAGTCCGAGCGTTGTTTCATTAATGTGTCGGATACCGTCTAGACACTATGACAATACTGACCGTTTGATGATATTGTCCAAAATAATTCAATGATCTTCAATTGACATATAAATCAGTACAATGCTCGTAGAATTATATTTAAGAATTTGCATTGAAGTCAAGTCGTCATATTTGAATCTTACCATAAAATAATGAAAAGGTTAAGTACAAAATTTATTACTAGGTAACATTTTATAGAGATAATTAGGTAAAATAAAAGAGTACGGCCGGCGCGACGTAGCAGTTTCTGAAGTTAGGAAAACAAAAAAGAGAAATTTTGAAAAGGCAAGATTTTTTTCTTGGCTTGCAACTGTGGTTTCTTAATGGCAAAGCACGCTTGTAACTGTTTAAGCCGCCGCTTCGTCTCGGTGCTCGTCCGGGGTCATTATTCTAAGTTTAATCGTTGTAAATAAACAATTATCCCGCCGGAGGTAGCGCGGGCGCTTGAGAACATGAATATCACTTAAGCCGGCTCCAGACACGCGACCGCCACTTCTAACCCGTACTTTGAAGCACGGGAAAAGATATTGGTTTTCTTCTTTAAACTGATGCTTGGAAAGAAAAATTGTAGCATTTGCAGTTTTGCGCATTCAGTTCACGAGTATTTTGTTGTGCACCAAATTCTGTTACAGTACAACTTCGGCCATTATTTGCTAAGCGAGTGCCGCGCCGAGAAAGCTACGGGGACATTTAAACACACACTATTTCGTCTTGAATATAAAGTAGAGGCAAATTCGTTTAATATTAAGACTCCGTTATTTGGATTTCACCGTTTTGTATTTACTACGAAAGAAATCTAAGATGAAAGATCATCATGAATAGACATTACAGCGTGCGCTTCAATGCACGGAAGTGATCCTACAAAGTTTATAAAAATTCGATGCTAATCTCTGTCCAAACTTTGTGAACTTAAGAAACCTTTTCTGTATTAAAAAAATAGACATTTTTGTAATCAAACAGTCCGTTTTAGGTACATATTCTCAAAAATATATATATTTCTTAATAAGAATTTATGCAACACATCTACAAAAGACAGGGGGCTTACCGCCAATCGTAAATTCTCTTCATCTGTTTCTTTGAGAATTAGCGGCAAGACGTGGATGGCACGGAACATCTCATTTTCTCTCTTATCCCTTGGCCTTCGAGGATTAGAGCTTACAGCGCAATGAACCATATTTCTTGCCAAATGCTTCATTTCAGACTTTTGTACAACACGTAACATGTTCATCTAGTACTAACTCAAATTATTAAATCTTCACTTCTATAAATTAATTTATTATTTGTAATTTTATTAAATTATTTATTATTGCTACATAACTTATCTTTCGAATTTCAATAAGTAGAAGTAGTTGGTTGACAAAAAAATATCGAATATCCATGATTCAGAAAACAATGCCTTTAGAAATAGATAGGGATATGAAAAGATATAGAAATTGAGTGACATGTACTGTAATTGTGTAATTAAGTTACATTAACCAACATTATACAATGGTGTAATTGAAAAAATCACAGGTACTAAAAATTCTTATAGATATTAATAAAAATTTTGAAATCTACAAATTGAATAATAAGAATAAATTATAATAAGTCTTCAAA
The DNA here is from genome assembly GCA_018245935.1 of Agara belti belti. Taxonomy (NCBI): domain Eukaryota; kingdom Metazoa; phylum Arthropoda; class Insecta; order Lepidoptera; family Hesperiidae; genus Agara; species Agara belti. The sequence goes on from DWEM01000164.1 coordinate 8,622, forward strand.
ATCCAATATCGAGCGCTCGCATTCGTCAACGTTATTACGAATCCGTTCATGTCCTCTCGGCGTCACGCGGAGCCGTTCATTTTTTAAGCCACAGAAAGGCCGACGCCGCAGATTATTCACCCATATTATTCACGCATGAATTTTCCGGAAGGAAGTTATTAACCCCGAATGTTAAGGGAAGAAAGTCGGGACGCCGCGTGCTCCAACGGACGCCGCAATACGAGCGACCTTGTACTTTGACAATCTGTATAGCGGATTAGCCTAAAAATAAAAATATATTACATCAACGCTCAAGTAAATAATTTGAGCGAAACGGCTATTCTATGTTAAAATATTAAAAGTCAGAAATGAAGTTACATCTAAATATACTGCAAGTTAAAATATGCATCTCATACATTTCTTTTGAGACTATCTCACTCTTGATCGTTACTGACTTTACTATTTTCTACAAGTATTAGCTGCATGTTAAGTTTCATGTTTTATGACTACTACTACTACTAGGTAGGTACCTAAGGTACTACAGAATTACTTAGTGAGTGCGAGGAATTTCAAGGATTTTCAGAAGTTGGATCTTCGCAATTTCCGACTTTGATTATCAACATTCAAAACTGTACACTGTTGATATTCCCAGCAGTATGTCACGAACACTGACAGTAACTCAGATGAAATGATAGGAAAGCCAAGGTTCTGTGAAGATTCATAAAACCACCATCATTATATTGTTCTGCTTTTATTGCAGTTAGAAAATAACCATTCTAGCACGCGACGGCTCTTTGAGCGCGGTTCACACTTGAGCAGCCTTTATCTCTTTGCGTGTTGAATATAATAGTTTTCTATTCTAAATTCACTACAGTTTTAATTACAGTACGCATTTGTATAGCGACGAGAGGGGAGTCGACGTCCTCCTTGATTTACCACATTCTCGCCCGGGAAAATTATTCCCTCGTTCTGATTTACTACTCACGCATTTTTACCTGCATTATTTAGCGGCGGCGCCTCGACCCTGCACCCTATTGCCATAACGTTAAAATGCAATTTGGCTCGTGCGGCGACGTGTGTGGCTCGATTCAGTAATGCCATACGGCATATCGTTAATTTGTCGGAGATACCGCGCGGTTCGTCGGCTTTGTCCCGTTCTTTATTTTTCAACAAACGATACGAGCGCCCGACTCTACAGTATAGTGCTACTCGTACTCGCAGAGAGGCCGTATGATGCTACAGCGCTACGAAACTGCTACGTGTTCTCGGACCGAACGATTTCGTTAAGTTATTTGCGCGGCCGTGGCTAACAATAGCTTTAGAAACGTCGCAGCTTATGGCATGAGGATAACGACCGTTTGCTACGTAAGTCCTCGTTACCGGCTGCACGTCAGGAGTACTGTCTGCGGTACAACAATATTGAGAATATATTTTCGATGTTCTCATAATGTTCACTACAATAACCAAATTGTTTATTTCACTTCAATATATTTCCATTATCTTGTGGTTTGACTAAAAATAATGCATATGCCTTGCTCTAAATATTTATTTAATATTGTTTATAAGTATTTTACTTTGTACTGATAAAAAAATATTAAATTTTATTGTAGTTCTGAAGGTTATTCATATTTTTTCGACTAACCAAATCCGGGTGTAGTTTATGGCGAAGAATACTCATTATTTAATCATATATCTAAAAAAACCATTTAGTTCCCAACAATAAGAATGTATTAAGTGTAAATTGGATTTGAAGAATTCTTTATATATATACGTGGAAAACAATTTAAGATTTATTTCATGATAAGGAAAACCGTGTAAGTGAAAATCAATAATCTTCAGACGGTCTCTATACAATAAACATATATCGCCGCAAGGGTTTGGTTGAAGACGTTGTGTGAAAAAATAAAAGATATTGCAATCTGAGGGGATGAGTGGATCGTCGCTCGCGAGGCGTCGGCGGGCTTACTTTGGGGGCGTCTTAGACACTTGCACGATGTGAAAAGGTGTCTTACGCTTACGTTTCGTGTTCGATTCGCTTTTATGAAGGTGTAGATGGTTTCACGTCTCTTTTTATTATTCCACATTCACCTCCTCACTCGCTACGGCAATGGACTTATAAAACGTTCATCTGAAATGAACAACTAGTCGTTTTGCGTTACCGCGTGGTTAAAGTACTCGTAATATTACAATTTTTTCTAAACAAGCACAAAGTGGCTCGTAAAAAACAATATAGATTAATGTATAATTATAAGTAATAAAGACGTAATGACAGACAGAAATTACAATTATTCCTCTCTTTCTTTAAAATAATATTTCCAAAATAGGACAAAAAAATCGTAAGAATGTAGTATTCCATTGGCTGAAAGACGTTCTCCACATCCAAGTAAAGTCTACAAAGATATAAAGCGGTGTCAGATGAGCATTTGCATAAAAAGCGCGGTTTCGTTACACTGGTTAATGCGAAGTGTGAAGCGCCGCAAAGGTTATTAAATTCCATGGGAAAAATGTGCAGGCCAATTTGATGCTAACGTTATTTCTATAAGGATCGGTTTCGCGTGCGATGTGGAATTGAAAAAGGCGTAAAGCTCGTGACCGCGGGTACCGAAGCCTAGGATCTTTTGAGAGAAACGCATTTTACGGTTCCGTTAGTATGAAGAATCCGTTGGCGGGTTATTTGCTTCGGCGTCCTTGGATTTTGAATAAATAGCACTCCTCAAGCTTTTTCCGCTCAAAGCGATCGTTCTATAAAGGTCGCACTTCCCACAATGCCCTAAATACAACTAAATGCAGTCATACAAAAGTCTTGAATAGGCGTTAACTCGAGGCAGAATGAGAGGTTCGTTCTTTTCATATTATAGAATTATGTTTTAAAATAGAAATACCCTTTCCGTAAAAACTTTTATTCACTGTAAAATTATTCTAAAATTTTCAACGACATTCGCTATAATGAGGTGGCGAATTGCGAAATGTTAAACAGAATTTACACGATTATTAACTCATACTACAAATTACACGTATTTACGGTTTAAATTTAATTTGGCGCGGTTAAGCCGCAGCGCGTCGCTTAGCGCCGTGTTATAGCGCGACGTCCAATGATACAATTTGGTTAACATCGCTGTCTGCGGTCGGCGATAGATTAATGACAATTAATACTTAGTTCAACGGCTAGTTGCTGCGTTCAAATGGAATTTCATTGACCCTTTATGGTTCAACTGTTGAATACGAATTTTCTTACAGATTAAAAAACGCCATACTGCGACTGCCACGCTGGCCTCGTGCATCTTAGTATGTATATTTTGTATATGTGTACATTTGAGAGACCAATCGGAGAAACTCCCAGGTTAACAAGTGACATGTAATCTTAAAATATAAATCATTTTGTAACGTCAGAGCACTAAATGCATAAAATATGTTTTTGATAGTTCGACTTGTACAACGTTACGATGTTCCAGTTTCAAGGCTGTGCATTAAAACGTGACGCCTGCCCGCTTCAGGAACAATGTTAGTAACCGACTTCGCTAACCGCCTCGGCTGTCTATGTCAAACGATACAAATACACACGGCAATAATAACTGATTATTCGCTACTATTCAAGCTAATCCAGTACACACCACACTCGAACACAATGCAATAATTTAGCTGAAAGATATAAAACGGAAAGATATTACGAAATGTTATTATACTTTATTGTGAAATACATATGTCGGTTTAACTTTTCTTAACTGGGTACATAATTTTTATTATATGTTACGACAACTTACAACTTTACCTGTAGCTGCCTCAGGAATACTCAAACTAAAATTCAGATGATGAAAGCATTATTTGGTGTTTCCTTACACTGAGTTCTGATTTAGTAACAGTCAGTCACTTTGTAGAAACTTAATCATTTAAAAAGACGAACGGTCCTCTTAATGCATTGTAAGATAAATAGTAGGAACAGAATGTTGCTCATTTGAAGCACATGTCGACAGTTGTACAAACAGCCGCGCAGCGCGGTGCTCCTACGATCGATCCCGTGTCCCGCTGGGTTTGACTGCAAGAGAATATGTTGCAATTTTGCATATCTTTTAGCCAGACGCATAAAAAGAGCAATAGCTATAAAATAGATTTAGTCATGCGAAGAAACTGGTCGAGTTTTGTGCGTTCCTGCTTATGAGTAACCTTCACATTCACCTATTCATTTCTTTTGAGCATAGTCTACCGGCAATCGATCCTTGAAGACTGGAGAGGCCTCCTAATGAGAAATAGTTAGCCATCAATGAGAGGATTGCTTAAAAATATTTAAAAAGCGTGTTTAATTAAATAAATTAGAGCAATTTTTTCAATAAGTTATTATACTATTTTCGACATCCATTTTTTAGTATAATATTTAAAGTCTTAAAGTAAAACGTTTGTCGGTATCCTAAAACAAGTGAGAAGCGGATACGATGAAACACAATTACGCAACATGCACTGACGGCGAACAAGTATGCGCCGGCTTGCGTCGGAGCATTCGTAGCGCTCTACGGCGTAGCACAATAGCCTCCGAGCACGCGGCGTAGGAACATGGTCACAATACATGAATGCCCGCAAAGGCCCGAACACCTATTGGAGCATCGCCAGAACGTCCAACAAGAATGGACACGATCGATCCTAGAAATAACGAAGAACTCCGCTGTTGGGAAAGAAGATATTTTCCTTTAAGATTTCCCTCTACGTACATTTCTTATATTTCATCAAAAAGTGAATGATTCGTTTTTGTTCATTTCACCGCATTAAGGAAAACAATCAACTTTAGAAACTTGCTAAATGCGCGCTTTTTATATATTGTTTTTATGATTCACGTTCATTATATGTATTTAGGTAGGCGCTAGGCAGAAAGTATCGATTTCTAAATATCTCTATTCTTACAAACCTGATGTGGTTATTCAATATTAATCACTCCCGCCGGTTTTGGATTTTAACGATTTACAAATGTTATATACTGAGATTAACTGGTTTCTCCGGAAATAGACTGGCCTCTTGGTCCATTGGTTAGAGAGCTTGAAACCTGAGGTCGCGGGTTCGACTCCCGCCTAGGGCAAACACGCATATTGTTTGTTGCGTAATTATGTAAGGTTCTGCCTCGTTTGCGAACAGATGGTCGTGTGTAAACATACACTATTATTATTGATATTTTAACATATGTAATCGAACATCCTAAATGGTTTCTACATATTTACACTTTTACGTACATTATTTTGAAATATGTACTTTTGCTCAGGTTCCAAAATTGAAAACATAAATATTATCAAAGCGCACATTTGAAACGCTGTGTGCGATATTTTATTTATGCACAGACGTGTAGAGAAAGATTGTACACAACATTCAATTTCCATTACGAAGTCAGAGACGGAATCAGTCGCACGAAACATTCGCGTTTGCCTCTTTGTGCTTTGAAGCCGTAAAGAATTTCAAGGCGCCCGTATCGAAGTAGGTTAGACTACACATAAATACTAGCGAGTCCTTTTATTACTCGGAATGGTCGATTCCTATATATTGCTTGATCGTTTTATTATGAAGAGGGTTAGCGGTAGACGATTATTAAGATTGTCATCAGATTATTACTTAAATTACTCTATAATATCATCCGCTAATCTTTTTTTAACAAACTGAATTAAAAGTTATTAACCGAGCATCATTCTTGGTACACTACATTTGTTTCGCTGTAAGTTCGGCTCAAAATCACTAATTCAAATGACTCAAAAATCAAACATCCTAACTGTCAACACATATGTACGAGTATGTCTTTAAATCCATTGATACTTTTGTATGTATTGATTTTAAAACGTTCACTATCTTTGTAAAAAGCCAACGCCGGATAACCGTTCCATAGATGTGGTGAAACAAGTGTCTTACTGTTCGCTGGTGGTCGATTCTCATTTATTATTCACGTAGGAATTTATTTGCCGGCGCGGCGCCGCCGCCACGTGTCTCCGCTCGATATTGCAATAGCCACTTTACTCCCATGTGTAGTTTCAACTCGCTCGCTTTTCATTCTTTCCATTTTATTCAATGCGTACGAATCTGCTACATGTCCCGAACAATGTCCTCCATTCATGTTTCTGCTCAGCCATTCGTATTCACCGCGCCAGTAATTGAATGATGGAACGAGAAGATTACACTACTATTCTAAATAATTCCGCTTAAAGACGTTCTCGCTAATAACAAAGGAGTACCTTTACCTCACCTTACCGTTTTGATACATGCATTCGACGTCGTTCATTGCATTCAAATAGGGCATCTAGCTGCTCGAACTTAAGGTGTATATTGCAAGCTTTCTATGCAAGGAACACATCGTCTTTCCTTACGTAGACGAGGCGGCGGAGCCTTCATTAAGCAACTGTAAAGCGAAATTGATGCTCACAGTGTCAGGGGTACCCCAGGGCGCGGATCTAGCTACATTACTCTTTATATGCCATAGTCGTTATAATTTTCGCTGTGTATTTAATAAGTCACTAATGATAGCATTTTTGTAGTGTCGAGACGGGCATTAAAGTCGTGCCGGTCCATTGTTATTGGAAATTGAAAATGCCAGTTCCCCGTTCAATATTTCAATGCTTAAGTAGTTTGTTTGCGAACAGCGAGGGCTTTGTTTCGTTTTCAAATGAAGCTGCGCCAAGTTTTGTAATGTTTCAAGACTTGCTTTCGATTGCTCTTCTCTTTCGAGTAGTGTAGCTTTTCTTTTCTTTGGGATCGTGTTTGTTTTTAGTTGGAGTGGTTGCTTCGGTTGAAAATATTTAATACGGCTTGTTATAGCGGGCGGCGAAACGAACAAGCTATTAATGTCTTAAAGAGGATAAAACAATATCTTGAAGTTTTTTATACTTCATGAATTTAAAATTATTTGTATTTGCTTTTTTGTATTCATTACTTTTTTGTATTGAATATATTATGATAGATGGTGATGACCTAAAATTGTGAAACAACCAAAAGGTCAATGAACTCGACTTCAGGTTGGTTCAAAGCCAGACAGGTCAGCGCAGACGGCAATCCTCGTTTTGCTAAAAATGTAAATCTTTGCAAAGCAATCAATCAGCTTAGATTCTCGCCGCTTTGCGGGGACACCACACGAATATCTAATTTTGTTTGTTACGACCCCCGTTCTCCCTTAACCCCCTAACGATCCCCTTAGAACCCCAAGGCTACGGCGCAGGCGTCGAACACCCTAAATCCTAGCGGACGTTTTGATGGATCACCCTTAATGACAAGCACTGAAGGGGACGTAGGGATGGACGTTATCGGTACGCTTTATCGATGGACTTCTGTTTCAATGGTACAAGCAATCGTCTCGATAACATCTAATTGTTTACAGAGCGCGGTGAAATTGGAATGGATACGTACAACGCATTGGTAATTATGGTGTAATGATGCAAGAGAAATTAAGCAAAATAGAATAATCAGTATAAATAGTATGACTATTCGTGACTAAAGTAACTGAGTCTTGTGTAACTATACAACCTGTATGTGGGATAAAAACGTGCTGATTATTACTATTTAATTGATTTTTATCAGACTCAAAAGAAGTATAATTAGTTGATAGTTCGTTAACGAATGCAATAGGTAGTTGAGAACATAGCATCGCAGTTATTTTCACTCACTCAAGATACACGGGAAAAATATTCGGACTAACCATATAAATACAACATAAACATTGTAAATATACTAAATAGTATGAAATAATCGCTGCATTTCTCTCATTAATCTCAGTATGAGCAGGAACTTATTGTGCCTTTTTTATTAGTGAGGTTGATGAAATTATAATTTGTGTCGTCGGTATGGCAAAGGACTTGGCTCGTTGTTTCCATTAATTGTATGAACACAAAGTGAGGAAGCATTTTTTGTATAATGCGAATTTTGATGACTGTCATTTATTGTTGTCATCAATATATCCGTACCTACTAGCAATATTAATTACATTTCCTACTGAGAGGTCACGGTAAGCAAATATACCAAGACGGGAGGGTCAATTTTCTTACTGATCTCAGTGTTTTTTGATATCGGTTATATATTTTTAGGTTGCTGCATGTTTAACTTTATTGTAATGCACCGATTGGCAGCAGTCACATGTGGCTACTACCGTGCATAGACATCTGCAACAAATCTCTAATAGGACTGTAGGAATGGGACTGCTAGTGCGCAAGAGTTCGATGATTGTTATTTTTATTGAATGACATAACTCAGGCTCGTGATGATCGTGCAGAGCGCTATCGATATCGACACGTGCCGCGCGCACGGCCCTCGCCTCGCACACGCCCGTACATGAGCAGCACTCGCTACAATTGTATTAGACATTAGCGATGCCGCTCCGCTTCCACCGGCGTCCTTTTAAGCCCCACGGAATAAGTGTTCAACCTCTATACTATTTTTTCACATTCTCTAAGTATTACTTAAAGCCTAAATTGTTTAAAGCTATTAAAATTGTAATGATAGGGAGGAGATTTACAAATTTACTATAATACTCTTTTGTCACGTTGTTACATGATATGCGTGGTGAATTGATCGCACCAGTTACGTAGTAATTTTAAAATGGCGTATTTGTTTCAATTAGTGCGCTTCCTATATATCGCTATAACATGACGAGAATGAATTCAAAATCAAATTTAAATTGTGTGTTGCATTCCATTGTAAGGTCCATTATTTCAGTTTTGACTACCTCGTCTCTTCTTATCATTAATTTTCTATGCAAAGGTTGTCCGAAAGAGGTGTCCGTTTAACGATAAGAATGCCTTTTGCACATATTATTTTTGTATCTTTTTGTGTGTCTCTTATTTTGCTGTGTACATTTGGTGGGTACATTTAATGAAAGTCATACTTTTTTATAGCTATCGTTCATCTACTCTAAGCTCCCCTCGTACTATGGAAAGTCGGGATATAAAAATTGAGGAAAAACGTTCTCAATACAAACATCTGAACCCAGAAAAAAGGTGTGAAAAATCTAAAAGAATTGAACCAGGTATTCTCTAGTATATCTAGCATAGCATCCATTTGACATAAAGGTTTTCAAGTATTGAATTAAAATGACGTTTTATTCCATTTATAACCAACGTTGGCCCATCATCGTGAGTCAAATGAACTCGTGCCCGTGCGGTAGCTCGCCATGATTCATGTCCCCGGTCACGACACTGCGGCTTCAGTTGCTACAATTACCGGAGCAATTGCTTCGTATCGACTGAATCGATTCTATTTAATGTATTTTTTGTTGCTTCATATACGGCACTGGCGGCAAGGAACTTTTCTACCTTTTTCTTCACTCTACGTTGTATAGCATAAGGATCATATTACATCTCTCAGAGAAATGAGAGTGCCGTACTCGCCGCGCGAGTATTTCCTGATTGATGTTTCGCATAAGGTCGCAGCGTCTTGGGACTGCGCTCGGCGTCCCCCGGCTCCGTATCTGCGTTTGACTTGCACAAATCTCACACGAAGATTAATCGGGCTCGGAGAGACAAAGTAAAATTTATTATCTGATACACGGTAGCAAATGACTCGGTCTCTGAACAGACTGACGACGCCAGCGGAATATTTGTATTTATGTTCATACAGTGAGGACAGAGAAATACGGACATCGAGCGGTGGCACAATGGTCCTATTTATTCGACGGTGAAATACCTTCCAGTATTACCGTTATGAGAGGAGACTCGAGTCCGGCAATGGAGCAATCGAAGAAAAGGATTGAAGAAAGATTCGCTGGTGGAACAATCCTTCGGTAAAGCTAGCGTCGTGCGTCTAAGAAACGATAAAATAATAGCGTACAGGGACGCCTATAGTGCATACTACTCTTTGTGATAATTTTTTTCATCACTCTTAAGTTGTTGACAACACGAGCACGCCGCACAACGCATGCAGATACGATATATTTATTGAATCGGAAAACTTTCACATTGTGTTTTTGTTCCTTTACTTTCCTTGATTGCTCAGCCGCACAGCGCCGCCACCTTGGGACTGTAGAAAGCCCGCATTCACGGATGTGATCGCGCCGAGCACTTTCATATGTGATCGAGCTATACATTGACATGCAGGAACACGCGTATGCAAATTGAAAATGTTTTCATAGATTTGATACAACACACGAATGAGTTCACGTAACCACTTGCGTGTTTACAAGGTAAATAGAAATATGTAACGAACGTTGCCGCTACTGACATCTGTCGGAGACTGAAAATAATATTATATGTGAAAAGCTTTGGGAAGTATTGTGATGAAGCACATGTCACTCCGAGAGGCAATCATTGACCCGTTTGACAAATGTCAAGAACGCTTTCAAAGCAAAATGTGCTCTTATTGAATATGATATGTATTGTATTCTCTAGCAATAGTAATTTTTATATGACTGAATATTATACATAGAATACTGGATTTCATTGTTATACGTCTGTATAAAATTCTATTATGTATTATATATTTTTAGACAAACTATTGTGACTCCTAAACGTAGACAGACTGTGTTATTTATTGCCCTATGTTCAACGCCAAGGTAGTTTAAGATTTGGTATAATGGGTACATTGGAGAGTAAATGAGTTTAACTGTAGATTATTTACGATGTTTTAATCTTCCAAGCTGCACGTCGACTAGCCAAAAGCTTTATTCTCTGCTTCAGACAAGTCTCAGTTGGGCACGTCCCTATTACTCCCCTTTCTAATAACGTCTCGTAAGTCGCGGCAAATTGCAAAATTAGGACGAGCTTAGCTCGCAGGCGACGCTGCCACAAACTACAGTTAGTTTGTTCACATGTATTTATTGGTATGTATGTATATTGCTATATTCTTCGTTAACCGATATATTTTAACAGCTAATAATGTAAAGAGAAATATTGATACTTACTGAAAGTGAAATTATTGATCTTTGCGTAAAAAATAGTAGTGCAAAGATTTCTATCGGTACAAATGTGTGGTTTAGCGCTGCGTAAAATATTTATTGGATAAAATATACGCTCGCGTAGAGCAGACGGTGGTGGGTAATTATGCGTTAGGCGGTCGGTGCACGATATATGCCGGGTACACGTATAGCACATATTCGCTTTTACATTATATGTTCGTGTGCGGCTGACCGAAAACACGCCGGTTTTTGTTTCCGTCATTAAATGTGACCGCGGATTAATTACTACACATTACATGCATTATGCTCGGTCGCAAAATTAAGTGGGAAATGGGAATAGTCATAAATAAATCAATGTGGCTGCTGTAATAGTGAATATCGCTAGCGTTAATGGAACTTATTTTGTTTTCAGAGTTACAGTCGTCCTATTGTCGGCATCCAGTATCGGTAAGTTCTGCTTATTTAATAGAATGACGGTCTCATCGAGTAAAGGATAGATTGAAACAATGCAAAGGGTTTAAAAAATAAATATTTAAATAATTAATTTTGTCTATCAAATATTATTTTTGTTAGGCCTGTGTCATCTGTCTCCGATGTATTTTTACGTTACTGTTTTCAGTTTCTCGTCGGTAACCGAACCTGTTTCTTATTGAATATCGTGAAAACCTGCAGCGAGCCGGCACTCGTGGCCGGAATCAAATATTTAAATCCATTGTCCTATTGTCCAGATTTCGGAAACAATAGCACGCGGAACATTTATTTATGCCTGCCTTAACGGTATTTCCCTGCACTAGGTACTTTCATACAAAATGAATGACAATAATCAAAAGGCAATCAATGTAATGAATCGTCGAACGAGCGGTTGATTTTCGGTCGTTTTGGATTTAAATTTATATTTGTTTGCGTCGTTTCATTCACATATCCGTTGTCGTTTGCAAATAATGCACAATTTATTGCAACCGATCCATTTATTGATACGAAGAATAACCAAACAATTCGCTAAAATTCATACACTCCATTTTACGGCCTTACTTAAAAAACAAAATGATTCCGCATATATTTCTTGAAATGGAAAATTTCTTAACTACCTCCTGTCCGAGCGCTTCGCTCGGCGCTAATTAGAAATTAGTAATTTCGGCGAGCAGCTCTGCGTAGCATAAAAAATATTGGAACGAAATTTGAAGCCCTCGGGTCCTTTAGTCTTATAAGTGTTCGTGATGAGAGAATGAATGACTGATATTTAGCAATTATGCTATTTTTATAATGCGTAATTTTATATCTTACGGCTGTATTTGAATAGCTAATAATGCAATGTCGCGTGGCATCTTACACCCACCGGTTGAGTAATCAGCCACTAATCACTGAACTTCTCAAACATGGAAAAAAAGGTTGCAGAAAAGCACTGTGGAAACGATTTTTTTTACTTAATATACCTAACCGTACTTCAGTTTAACGAAACTCAGCCAAGGTTTTATTAAATTCCCACAAACATAAATAACTACAAATACACAGGTAGATCCAGAAAAAGGAAGGAGGAAACGGAAGTCGTTCTAAAACTAGCATGTGTGTGCACAATCTTCCGAAGCGAAACGATGCAAATTTAGTCCAATATCGTTGATTATAAGGTTCAAATTGACAGGAGTGCATCGGCAGATACTTAACAGAGATGATATAAATCGATCGACGCATACATTTCGCTGTCGTCGGCGAGCGTCGCATGCGCTTGCGCAGCTTCGTGGGGTGACAACGAGTTTGTAACAAATATGCTAACAGTAAAATAGTGCTACAGTAAAGAATACTTCACATTGATGACATTATTGCTTAATTTATCAAACTTTTAAAAATATCACATTAAAAGCTACGCTATATTCGTAAGGATTCCAAATGGATGTAAGATAATCCGTGACTTAATCTTTTAAGTCTAGCTGTCTCTGTCTTTTATTTTTAATCGCATCAAAGAATTTGTTCGCTGACTCCGAATAAATTTCTTACGTTCTCAACTTACTCAATTTCAGCGTCGGGAGTTTGCGCTGAGATGTTTCGCTTGAGCAAATTAATTCATTTTAGAAGTGACTTCTTACTACAGAATCTTTATATATATACTTTGTGAATGCTATAAAAGTATAAGGGTCGGTATTTAGCTAGGTATAATTATTCTTCTGCTAAATACGGGTCACTCTCGCTCCGCTAGAGGCCTGGAACACATTCTGCCACTCTTCTCCGGCATAGATTTATGGAATAGGCACTACACAAACGTAGTAAGCAGAAGTAATGCGATTTACAAACAATTACAACTCTCATTCGAGGTTCGCTACCAATGCATATCTCTGAAATCGGCTTCAGAAAACTTGGCTAGTTTAGGTACGTTTATCTTCTGCACCCGTCATTTTTCTAACTTGTGGTTTTTAAATACATCCACGTTTTGAGTATGTTCAATCTAACTTATAAACAACGCCGTATCAATTTTTCATTTTAAAATTATGAAAAAAGAAACATCCAACTTGTAGTCGCTCTACTTACTAGCCGCCTCTCCAATCACGTCAGACTGCGCGCGCGCTCCGCCGCCATCTTGCATTTATTATCTGCACGCGGTGGGTGGTCACTACTTTAGCACGTGATCACAATTTTGCCACACTCTTAATGTAAACATTAAAATACAGTTTAAATTTTAAATTAAGACCCATAATGGACATGACAGCGAAATAATACAAAAATATGCAAATTTTTGTTCATATACATATTCACAAAATTTAATTGTTAGAGTTAAAGTTAAATGATATTAAACATCGTTTTTAATAAATTATCTCGATAACAATATCGTGGAATGACCCTCTATAGTACCTACTACAAATTTATAAATGAACCATTCGCATAAATCCTTTGCAGCTACAGTTGATTCCTGAAAGCAATAGTATTTACTAAATTAAAGCACGTGGGTTGGATTACAGAATGCGTATGCGCATGGCAACACTGAACAATATGCATAGACAATTCGATAATAACTAGTTACACACAAGAACTTTACCAGACACGTTAATGCTACATAATAAATAATCAATTCCTTGCATACTTTCGAAAATATTGTAAATTTGAAATTAACGACATTCATGATAGCTGAATGCGTATTTTACGTATACGTCTCGATTAGAATATCTGTGTCCGTGTATTTCGGCATAAGTAATGTCCCTGACGGGGCTTCGGTTATTCGGGTATTAGGACTAGTGTGAAGCGTTAATATTGGTATTCCCATTGAAACTCAATTTAGTTTACGTCTCTCATGTATTTGTTACTCACACTACCGGTCTTTTCGCGCACACATCACTTTCGGCGACTACTGATTCCCTCGTCAGCCAGTTTTTGACAATAGGCCACGATCGGAAAGTTTCATCAACATTCATCAACATTCTTTATAAATGTTGAATTCGTAATGATAACAAAATGTGTATGTGAATAATTGACAGTGAATGCTCGATGTCGACTATGAATACGGCGCGCCGCACGCGGCATTCCGATGTAGCGAAGAGATAGAGTAACACGATCAGTGGCAGTGCGCGCTACGAGCTCGGCATCGCTTGCGCCGTGTGTACATCCTCCTACTAGTACACGTAGGATACTATACTTTTAGCACATCCTTGGATCCGAGAATGAGTGGAGAAGATGGGAAAAAACAATAACAAACTAAATATAGTTACAAATTGCGAAAAAGAACCTTAATTAAAATAGGTACGGATAGCGGATAGCGTAGCAGTGATAGATAGATAGTGATAGTGGTTTGAATTCAGCCTCGCACTCTGGGGGTCTGGATTCGATCCTGGCACGCACCTCTGATTTATTACGTGCGTTTTATAAGTACAATTTAAATATCACTTGCTATAACGGTG
>DWEM01000165.1:0-23315 GCA_018245935.1 Agara belti belti
TTTTCAGAGGGATAGCGCTTATACCGCCTTTTAGCCCTATCTCTACGTGCCATGAGATCTTTAATGTCACTAGTGAGTATGTTGTATTTATTGTTAAATAAATCTACCGTGTTTACTCTTTTATTCCCTCTTATCATTGCCATTCGTAACATTAAAATTTGTTATGAGTATTATAAATGTTCATACATGCGTAACAATACATGCTAGGTATTATGGGAAGCGGTTTGAGCTATCAACATACAACCCATGTTAGATAAGCGGAGTGTAAGCGGAACACGGTTCGATATGAGCTGCCTCTGGCGCTGGGCAGGAAACGTTCCTCCAAACTCTTTTAGTGATCAGTAGATTTCTCTCGTCATTTGTCCTGGTGTTCTACTGGCTAGTAATCCTGACCGCTTTGCCGGACCGATTGTGGGTACAATACCTAGGATTAATATTTGTGTGATGACCACGAAAAATATATCCTCCGTTCGATTGCACAAATAACTTTGTTTTTTTTTTCAGTAGTAACATTTCGCAATATTTTATTGTTTTGTTTTTTTTTTTCACTTTTCGTCCAACCTTGCCATCACCTTTTACAGATTTTTAAACAAACTTTAAAACCTTTTAGACGATTTATTAATGAAATCAGTGGAATTTGGCAAGTTTTGGGAAGTGTTTATAGAATCGTTTTATTTTTCAAATAATCGTAATGCTTACAAAATATGTTGTTTAATGCTTTCTTAATTTTGTTGTTCATATCGTTAAACTTTTAAACGTTTCAAGAATTCTATCAAGACTGAAGGTTATGAGTATACTGAGTAGACCGACGATTACATTACATGTAAACTGCCAATTACTTTAACAGAACCGAAAACGGTCATTTTCGTCGTTTACATATTAGTTTATACAAATATAGCTAGGCAGTAAGTAATCAATAAGCACCGAATTGGTTTCTATGCACTTAGTATAACATTCCTCGTTATAATTAACAAAAATAATGTATAATTGAAACTGGCTTCATTAATTTTTTTTCGATCTTTTTACTGGTCCACTGCTGGACCAGGTCTCTTCTCATAATTATAAGGTTCTTAGGCCATAGTCTGCCACGCTGGCCAAGTACGGATTCTTAGACTTCACACATCTCAAAATATATTATATGCTTTATAACATCTGTAAGGTGTGCAGGTTTCCTCACGATGTTTTCCGTCGCCGCTATAGAGAGTGATATTTAAACTTTCACGGAACAAGTCAGAGGTGCGTGCCAGGATCGAACCCAAACCTCCCGGAGTAATTTCACACCACTAGGCTATCACTGTTCACAATATCGAGAACTAATTGCTTTCCACGACTTCCCACGCCTCGATTTGTCATTAAAGTGTAAACAATAGGGCGTTCTAATTATGAAATACTTGAGAGTTTGTTGGCTAAGACTTAGGAATTACGTCTTAGTAAGTAATGATCTAAAAATGTATAGTCATTTTTAAAGCTCCTACCTTTTTTTCAGATAGATACATACAAATAAATATACAGTACAGAAAATATAGAAAAATACAGAAATACAAAATACAGTACATATTCTTGTAAGGTTTTCCCGTAGCCTGGTCACTACTTACGATCAAGAATCGATTAAGATATTGTTCACGATTCATAGAAACACTTTTCTAAATATAATAGGTACTGGAAGCAAGTACATTGAGCTATTCAGATTGAGAGTTGCGTGTACCCTTAAATACAGTCCAATTATGTTTAATTTATCTGACGCCATAACCGTTACATCATTGTTTATTTAAGGAAGTATTTACACGGATTCCAATTCAATAATGTTGCGAAAGATTAATCATTAACGGTATTAATAGATTGACAGTAAATCCGCCGTGGGCGGCATGTAGGTTTATTACTGGCGTATTTTAAAAATGCGTGAGCAATCGACGTTATGAAATCAGGACGGAAAATCCACGATGAACTCACATGGGCAAAATGCAACAATTTTTGAAGAATGTGAACAAAGTAGCGAAACAAATAATGATTTTTGTTCTTTTTGCTTTTATAATTATTTAATTTTTACCTTCAAGCATCATAAAATAACTGTAGTTTCAAATGAAATGTTAATATTCATTTCCATAGCATTATGATGTAAGCAAACTGCGTGGAAGGGAACGTAGCTGGTTATTGTTTTTCATTTAGTAATCGTAAATTATTTCGAATTGACGATATTCGCTTAATCTCGGACTTTCATAGACAGAGGCAAGCTGTGGATGTTTCTCTTTTGCACACCAATAGCGTTCGGATGATGAAAATATCCCAGACTCCGGATTTATACGCCCACCCGACGAATTGCTGCCGCCATGTAGTCGAATATATACATTTTCCTATAAATATTTTTGCATACTGTTTCCATGGCAATTTTATTAAAGATGTCTGTAAACTGTGAACGTAAGCGTTGGGCATGTCCACTCCGCGTCAGGCGGGATCGCGGCCAAATGCCGGCCTTTCATATAAAAAAATGTACGTCAACGTATAAAAAATTTGCCCCAATAAGCATGCAAATTATGTGTTCTTATGTCCATTAAACATACTCCAATTATATCTTATTTAATTAAAATATTTGTTTCTCTTCTTTCAGGTATTGACACAACACGCGACAGTTACAGAAATACGCTGGACAAGAACATGACACATCTTACATTAGTGTGAGTTGTTGGTTAACATCGACCTGCAAATCGAGCGCTCGTTTTTACAACGCACGCTCTCCAGCGCGCAAAAAAGAGACATTTCGAGGAATCGAATGTTTACGTTACGAGTTTTAAAATGAGCTTATATCAAGGCATGCGGTCATTGAACGCAATATACGTTATCATTATCAGTAATCATAATCAAGATTGGTTAAACTGCTTCTTTTAGACGCGCGTTAGACTGGTCCGCGTGTGTTTACCAAATGTATCGAAATATATGTCGAATAACTGTTACGTTATTGTTTATCGAAATGATAGTAGGCGTGTTGGCACTGGACCAAATTGGAACACCTTTGCAGGTGTGTCGGCTTGTCGTCTATTAGCATTCCCGCCATTACACACGAGTGCGTCGTATGCGTGCTAAGCCCAGCCACCATTAATCGGTTCTCAATTGAGCAAACAGCCGTAGCTTCTGTTTGCATGAGGAAATATTGATTCAATAACACACGTCGTAATAGCCTACCTGGTTCCTTATTGGCTAATGAGAACCAATAAGCGAGACAATAATTAATTGAAAATCTAGTTTTACTAATATATTGTGATGGCAATATCCATCGCATAATATAAGTCGATTCAGTTACATTGAAATTTGCTGCTACGTTTGCTTAACAGTATGTCAATATTAATATATTAATTTAAGTGATTATTAATTGACAGATACATTTATTACATACAATTATATATCGATACCTGTTTATATTATAACTCAATTTAAAGACGTTATTTGTGACATGTTTTTTATTTTCCTTTTCGTTTAGACTTTTGGACCAATTCGATTTGTGTACTGAGCGTAATAATTTAATCGCGTGCAGCTTATAATATTATAATTCTAAATTTAATGGACAAGTGACAGTTTTAAACGTAGGCGGCGAGTTCCAAATTTGAGAATACCGTTAACACTGTCATCAATTCACGTGTATAAGTCATCATCAATCATAATAATCACCGATTGTGTTGTCCAGCCACTTTTGTGGACTCTCGTTAATTCACAATAACTCGCACTACTGCAATACGTGTCAATTGATTCATAAAAGTCAATAGCAGCACAATAGTCATTGGCTTAGATAAGATAAAATGTTGGTTCATTATATATCTGTTTTTCGGATACATACTGATTCCGTACAGATGTAACTGCATACCTAATATAGATATATGTATGACCATAAAGTGTACTACAGTGGACAAGTCTGACATGTGACTAGTTTTTCCATTTAAAAATTGAATGGAAAGCTAACTCCACACCTGCAACATGCGTTAATTTATTAGTGAACGATCGTTTCTCTTTTAAATAATTCATCGAGCAAGTAACCCTTCCCGATATCTAAACGAGCGACCGAATATATTATGGTCAGCAATTAATAGCTTTAATATCGACTGTTTTACGACTTTCTAAACAAGTTAAATTTTTGACACTTTCATCTTCGCATTACACATTCATATTATGATTGACGTTATCTGCAAAAATAAAGACGTAACTTAATAACTACACTATTGGATATGGACTGAACTGGATTAAATACAAAGAATCACGGTTGAATGAGGGGCGCATGAAATATAAAATCGAGTTCTGATTATGGAAAGGTGAAAAACCAGTATGTCATATAAACCATAAAGTAATTTGTAATCTATATCGCGAGAGTATATACTTACAGCGAATAGAGGGGATTTGAAGGAGGCTGACACAGTCGGCCTACGGACAGTTCTCACAATAAGTAATTAAAATGAACTTATTTTTTACAGAGAAAAATGGCTATACATATGTATTTGTGGTATAATTATTAGTATCTTTTTCAATATATTACCGTGCATATAAGAATAGATGATATACCTAAATGTTTAAATATTATAAATTATAATTATGAATATATGAAACTATATGCAAATGTCTAAAATTCTCGATTAATAATTTAAAATATTCAGCAGAATTATAATACCTATACCTAAAGTTTTAAATGCTAAGATACAATAAAAATTCAAGATACCGAACACTTGAATATTAAATTATATGACAGTTTCATTATAATTTAACTGTAGACCTTGCCTTCAAGTACTAAATTTAAATAGAGCAAATTACTGAGAGGGATAAGTTTTGTTCTGCTCAATAAATATTCGCTTCGGACGAAACTTTAGGATATGGTGCGAAGGTTTAATGAGTGGGGCGTTGCCAAAAGCAGTTTACCCGTCAGACCATCTTTCAAATTATTTGACTTTGGCACCACATATAAATTTCGTGTAAATCACAACCTATTTGACATACCGGTATACGTATATAGCAGACAAATAAAGGCCGTATTACATAACGCTGCTCACACGCCAAACACCTGTTATGCCAAAAAATAAAGACGACGCGTAAACAAAATGATTTGAAATAAAATAAATTATTCTTGTATACAAGATCGTTGCAAGAGATACAAGCTGGTGTTCCACTTGTGTTATGTTCAAATTACGTTACTAATTGCTATGAGATTAAAGTATAACACCTATTAGTATATTACATCACTATTTATGAATTTAGAGTAAGTATTTATGAATTTAAAGTAATCCGTAAATCAGGGTGATGAAATATAGCTGTTACTGGAAGAAATAAATAATTTATAATGCTTATTTTTATACCAAAAATTTTTATGTAATTCATACACCAATAACTTCATATTTAATTTATACCATTATGTTTTATTCAGGTATTTATAAACTCTAAAAGTTAATCAGATTATTTTCTAGACTCACTTTCTACATTCGTATCAATAAATCGTAATCAAATAAATCGATTTTAGAAATCGGTTGGTAAATTCATATAAAAAAATTCTAGTTTTTAAATTCGGATCCCTGGCGACCGTCAGTAAACAAGTTGAAAATGATGGCATTCGCGATATTTACTATGTACGCTTAAATTACCAAGGTGAAAGGGGATTGTTCGAACAAAATACAATGAACTCAATAACTTGTGTTCGGATTCCGTGTTCCGGTCATAACCATAAGTAAACAGCTGTGATTATGCCCATCCAAGTATAAAGATTGGCGTTACGTTCGATGACCTTTTTGCCGAAACACTTAAGAAATTAACATCGTCGTATAACTATATAGATATGAAATTACTGTTTAGGGTAATAATGTCTCAGTTTTTACTTAGTGAGTAGTAGTAACCTTGAGAGAAATTGGGTCGGCGGTAATGACGAAACAGGTTTAGTGTAACACTATCTGCTCACAACATCCGGAAATGTTACGCCCGGTGTCAGCGTGAGCCTTGGAAATGTTAACCTTTCATTCTTGTCGTTAATGAGTGCGGACGAAGATATGTGGTTTCTAAATAGCACAGTTCGCAGTACACCTGCCTCGTTATTTTAGCTGCAGGCCGGCCGTGGTTGGCGACGCAAGGTGATGCTGGATTATTTTCACATTCTAGGTCGCGTGTGTTTCGTCTCAGGGACATTTACGCGGACGCGAGGTTGCGTCTTAACGTTTGTGTGTCAGTATGTCATTTTTATATGAACGTTATATTATTCAGAGCTAATTCCTAGACAAATTTCACTTAATTATTAATAGAAACACTCGCAAATCGCTTCTCCTGTGACCTCGTGTCCACCTTGGCACTTGACACAGTTGCGCTCACTTCTTTAGCAATCCTATGTTTTTTTACGTTTGTACGAAATTCAATTGTACCGTGGCATTATAATACTTATACATATTATATAAGAATTCTTTCTCGTATTCTAATTTAAAAATTGTCTAGATATAAATGAAATATAAGTATTATATTGGTCAATAAAGTTTTGTTTTTCCTGTACCGGAGACCCTCTTTAAAATATTCTACCGCATTTATTTCAATAAGAAAGTGACATTTGTAAGACTACATATCAATTGATGCTAAATCAAGACGGATAGCTTCCAATTGGCATATCTACGCGAAAATGCAAATTACTTGACGGTAGTTTATTACCGTACATTTAAAAACTCAGTTGTATTAATATCTGAAAATCCAGAAATTTGTATCTGAATACTATTATCTGCGATATCATTTACGAGATATGCAAATTGATGTAATTAAGCCGTTTAACTTATAAATCAACTTTCGAAGCATTCTCACTGTCACTGTTATACTTAACACATATTTATTACAAGTTTTCAAGTTTTAAAATTGCATCGTTGAGGCCCATTAATTTGTACATCATTGGGGTACCTTTGATGGGCCACATAACCCGTTAATTTCACCGTTAAACGGATGACATACGGGTTATATAGGTGTTGTGTAGGTCATATGCTAATGGTATTATTATTTGGTGCCCTGTGCCAAGACCGAGCTCACACGATGACTCACGTTACGAACTACGATCTGAGAATGCAGTTCGGTCACTTTGAGTGTTCCGCGATGACGTCCCCGTCGAATTAATGCATCATTTCTGGACGCTATGTGCATTCCATAGTAAACAAGCCGCGATCTCGACAGATAATAAAGTAGAGCAATGTAGGTGGTTTTGTGTACGCAGGTAGAATGTGTACCTATTCATCGAGTTTTTATCTTCTCTCGCCTGCGTCTTGACGCCTGAGAAATAAATGACAATGGCACAGTTCGACGGGATACGTAAATAATTGCGCCGGTACATGCACTCGACTACAGCAATCTGAACTAGATGAAATCGAGTGAAGATGAACGATCATATCACTTATTCACCGGTTACTGAAGTAGTGAGGCGATTTCAATTGAAGTGGCAGTTCTTTACAGTTAATTGTCAACGTGAACGTGAACAGAACGCGCCACTAGCGAGCCGTTTTGAATGGGTTGAATATAGTATTTATCAGCTGCGACCTTGAGCCCGCACTGGAGCCAGTTCGCTTGCATTTTATAGGAGTGCCACTAGCGAAATGAACCTACCTACATACCTAGGTACATACGAGTCTATTCAACGTTGAATTTTACTCGTGACTCCGATCAATAGAATAATAACGAGTTGTCTTGCCACAAATACATTTAACGTTATTTTTGGCAGACAATGCGAACACACGTTTCACTAAACAATACATATTAGCTGTATACTAGGCTACGTAATATGCGATGTAATCGTTGTGAACTATTGAAATAAATACTTTAAAAATGATTGTAAAACGTTTCGGAATACTGCTTCTACATACATATGCCTATATCTAGCAAAGAGAAATGTAATGCGTGTTGAAAACTACAAGAAATCCAGATTATTATTTCGCATCACCGTATTCTATACAACGTAATAACAATTACAATGTCTTTTATGCATAAAAAAACATCTCAGATGATATCGCGAACATGTTAACTTGACTAAGACTAGTACTCAAGGTAACTAGGTCGACAGTTGGCTCCACACGACTACCTCCATTCCTGTCCCGCTACACTTATAAGTCTTTCTTCGGGGAAGGGTGAAAATTATGCACTACTCGTGTACAGTAAAGCGTTACATTGAGTAATTGTAATTAGATACATACTTGATTTGTTGAATTCAGGTTTAGATTGTAGCGAATATGAATTTCAAATCAACCTATAAACTATGTCTGCCTTAAGTTCACTGCTCTCGTTAACATTAAAATTCAATTAATAACCTTTATCAAAGTAGGTTAGTATTAATTTGATAGATTTGTATGAAACAAACAAGAACTTAAACATTAACGGCTAGAGCTGTATACTCATTTTGATTAAAAAAAAATTATATGGGACACCAACATTCCTGAACAGATATCACTAATTAAAGATTATAATTAACTTTAACATCGTCTACATTTATTCCCAAGAGAATTCCCCTAAATTTGTACAAATTAAATATTTGACCTTACTTTTGGGCACGAGGCGAAAATAAATTTACTTTAGAACGTGTCAACAACAGCCTCTTGTTTAGAACGTTGAGGTCGTACTTTCAACGACCCTTGTTTTTTGAAGATAACAAATATTGAAATTAAATAAACGTCACTCTTCATAGATTTCATTTTTAAAACGCTTTTATTGAACCTAAAAAGAAATACAATTATTTCTTTTAGATTGGAAAATTTATTAATGCATAGCTTTTTCTTTTAAATCTTTATAAAGTAAAGCAATTTATTATTTGTTGTTGCATGGAAATTCTGTAACTGTAAAAATTGCACAGAAAATGACACTTTCTATTTACTAAAATAAATATAATAAGTAACATAGTTCTAAAAGCAGCATTCTAAAAGCAGCAGCAGCAGCAGTTCTAAAAGCATAATTTCAAATTTCCATTATTGTACCTATATCATTAGAATCATATTACAGAGAAATCATAAAGACAATTAAAATCGAGATTATTACGAACTCTCCTGTGAAACCGATCATTCAAAAGAGTGTCGAGAGATTTTCCTCCGGCTTTATTCCCTCGGCCTACATTGCACCAAAGCCGATGTATACCCTGGGTGTACTAAATAAAAATGTAGACACTTAACTCGCGGTTTTGCGTTGGTTTTTAATATCTAAAGTTAATATAAATGTTAATTTTATGTTGATTTATTTAGTTATTGATTTAATAATTCTGTAAAATTTTAAAATGTATAAACAACCGTTTTGTTTTTGTCTTCAAAATACATAACGCACATTGCTTTCTATGTACCAAAAGCAAAACTTGACAGGAAGTACGAGGTAATAGCATTTCGCAAATTTAGCGAGGGTGCGACCCCTCGATCTCTCCCCCACTGTGCAACTGCAGTATTGATTAAAAGTACTTCGTTCTCTATAACATGGTTTTCCCAATATTTAAGCTCGAGCGAGTAAATGTGTTACCTGTGTTGATGATTATTAACAAATTCAGATTACAACCTATAGACGTATACCGAAATACACAAAGGGTATGGTTTTAAATTTAAATATCGAATAAATCGCAATATTCGTGATTTTTCTTTTTTATCTTAAGATATGCTTGTGTTTGACTACGAGCTCGCCTGAAGGTAAATGAGGCAAACAAATAAAGACTATTATCAAAATATAGCCTTGGAGTTGCTCTCCGTTAAGGTAATTGGGAAACACGAAACGTATTTGTAGCTACTCTTATTAGTATAATTAAAAGGAAAATGTTTAAAAATAAACATGATAAGCAAACGTGATTTACACACACGTTATTAAAGTTACCTATAAAGTTATTAAAGTTACCTATATCGATTCATAAGCAATGGTAGCCTAGTGGTTTGAAATTCAGCCTGCCACTCCAGGTAGTCTGAGTTCGATCCTGGCACCAGCCTCTGATTTGTTACGTGCGTTTTATGACTAAAAATTTAAATATCACTTGTTATAACGGTGAAGGAAAACATCGTGAGGAAACCTGCACACCTTACAGATGTTATAAAGTATATAACATTTTCCAAGGTGTGCGAAGTCTACCAATCCGCACTTGGCGAGCATGGTAGACTATTGCCTAAATCCCTCTCACTTTGAGAGGAGAGCCGCTCTAGCAGTGCACCAATAACAAGGGTGGAAGAAAAATAATCGTTTACTTGCTTCTCCTTCTGCAGACCTTCACAGCATGGTGCAACAGTCACCTCAGGAAGGCCGGCACCGGCATCGACAACATCGAGGAGGACTTCCGCAACGGCTTAAAGCTCATGCTGCTGCTGGAGGTGATCTCCGGCGAAACCCTACCTAAGCCCGATCGCGGCAAGATGCGTTTCCACAAGATCGCCAACGTCAACAAGGCC
Source organism: Agara belti belti (assembly GCA_018245935.1). Lineage (NCBI taxonomy): Eukaryota > Metazoa > Arthropoda > Insecta > Lepidoptera > Hesperiidae > Agara > Agara belti. Next base: position 10,377 of record DWEM01000165.1, read on the forward strand.
CTCGACTTCATTGCATCCAAGGGTCAGTATCGCCGTTGACAAACCGAAAACTTTCTCGAATCCAATTTTCGATACATTAATGATATCGACATTTGTCATTACAATCAGACGAAAGGAATGCCGGCTTTGAAGTAAAAGTTGAAAGCTTTCGTAATCTCATATACCTAAAGACCTTTCCCTTTGAGTTACATACTTAGTCATAAATTTATTTGTGCCCTAATAAAAAACGAATGCAATGTCCATAATGTTTTTATATGGCTATATTTATTATTATATATTACATAATTATGAATTTATGGGGTGGTGCATAGTTTTAAACAATGATTTCCATTTAGTCCATAACGGCTGAGTTACATAGATCTGAAATATATCATGGAACCAGTTTTGAATGTTTTCTTTAAATATCGTGGTTTTAAGACAACAATTTGCCTCGAATCTTGTAACAGGATGCTGACTCAGGAACATACTTCTAGTCTTTTTTTCCTGGTATAATTGTACGATTATAAACATACGATAATAATTATTTCAGGCGTAAAGTTAGTGTCCATTGGCGCTGAAGAAATCGTCGATGGCAATCTAAAGATGACACTTGGTATGATCTGGACAATCATTCTAAGGTTCGCTATCCAAGATATCTCGGTCGAAGAAATGACTGCCAAGGTGAGCAATACTACCTTATCTAAGCACACTAAAACAGTATCTTATCCATTTAATGACATTACACAAACATTGTTTATCAGTAAATAGACACAGCTAAACAAAACAAAAACTGTCTCTAGCATCTCAATCATAGTACCGATGTGTCTCCATGCATCAGCTGATTACATATAGTTTAAAATAAAAAACAATGAAACCTCGTGTTATTATTTTACTAGTTGCGCCTTCCAGTTTCACTCACGCCAATCTTTGGCTCCAGCCTAAGCTGAACCTTAGTTAATATGCTCGACCATATATATGTAAGGTCAACTTAAATTGGAAAAATATAAAATTCCGAAGTATCCATTTCTTAACTTAATCATCATAATTTTACAAACTACAACCAAAGTTTCATTCAAGTCGACATTTTTTATTCTAACAAATGTTTGGCATGTCATGTTAAGTGAAGCTTGCCACAATACATCAATGAAAATCGCATCCACGTCAGTTAAGTCGTTTCTGAGATAAGCCTACACTAACGCACAGACAGTAAAAAATATCGTCTATCATTAGACACAGACATCGATCAGATAGTTTTTTTTACACATGCCTTATAACTTTTCCAGGAAGGTCTACTTCTCTGGTGCCAGCGTAAGACTGCGCCATACAAGAACGTCAACGTACAAAACTTCCACCTGTCCTTCAAGGACGGTCTGGCCTTCTGCGCCCTTATCCACAGGCACAGGCCGGACCTGATCGACTACAGCAAACTGTCGAAGGACAACCCTCTGGAGAACTTGAACACTGCCTTCGATGTCGCCGAGAAGTATCTAGACATCCCGCGCATGTTGGACCCCGACGGTAACTTTCATTACTACATAAAAATATTTTTAATGAGATTAAGTGCAATAAGTTATTTATACTGATACCTGAATTCGTCTCGTTTTCGCCTATTAGTTATAACTAAATACAGAAATGACACAATTAAAATTACGTTGTAAATTAACTTAGTAATTAGTAAAGGTTATTTATTAAAATTTAAATATCGTCAGCCGTATTAGCATTTGATGTCGATCGCAAAAGGATTATTAAACGATTCAAAACTGACATTGAGTCACGCAGATGAACAAAGAGATTGATTAGCAAAAAATACAATGACTACAGTTTATTATGCTGTATTGCAGACCTTATAAACACACCCAAGCCCGACGAACGCGCCATTATGACCTATGTGTCATGTTACTACCACGCGTTCCAAGGCGCACAACAGGTACAAACAACGCTACCGATCCAGAGGATACCCGAGCCCTAACGCCAGGCCTTTGTGTGTCACTTATAGCATGTTTCCGAGTGTCTGTTGCGTTGAAACTTTATTGTTAATAAATACAGAGTACGGAAGTACGGAGCTCGATTGAAATATTGAAATTGGAATACCGCATTCCAACGCTGATTGTAACGCGTGAACAACTGCCGATTTTTCACTTCACATGCAATGAAGTACAAAATTGACACTCGATAAGGATTTGCTCCCGTTATATTAAATATATTCAATCCTATTGTACTCCTACGAGCTGTAATACGAGTATATCGTGAATGCAATTTATTACGTTACATTATTCTCATGCAATTTATTACATTATTGTTATGTAATATAAATATTACCGCTGCTTAATTTGCTTTTACTTATTTATAATTTATAGCTCTGTACTTCCATATTTAAAAAAAAATACTAAAAAATATATAAGTATTTATGTTTCAATTATAATGATAACTAATTACTTATTATAGTAAAACTTTGACAGCTTGGCGTTCTTTATGCTCCCAGCCCATGTTGATGTTCTCCTATAAACGTTGTTTTTTTAGCTTACTGTCATTAACTCATGTTATGAAAAAAAGTAGGATGCTTGTATTTTTGAATTCAGAATCCTTACTAAATATTCAACAAATAGAAAAAATATGTGCAGCTTTCATATCTGGAATGCCACAAGGGTAATCATCCTCAATCTTGTGTCTATCAAATTGATATACGAATACGAATAAAATGTAACTGCAATGAAATGATTAAATTTTTGACTCGCACAGAAGAGAACTCTGTTTTAAAAAAAAAATACTTTACAAAAATTACATACTTTTAACTACTGAGTAATAAAAATGTTTCTTTAGAAGTCAACTATGTCACACATTACCAAGGAGATGATAAGTTGCCTCCACGGATATTTCGTTATGGAAAGACGCGTAAGGATTTTCTATCCCCAAAATACAAAATGCAAGCATCCGAAGCGTCCCGTAGAGCGTATTTAGCCGCGCATGTACTAACCCGTGTCGCGCGCTAGATCTGCAGAACACGGCGATGCCGGACGAACGCGCCGTCATGACCTACGTCTCCTCGTACTACCACTGCTTCTCTGGAGCGCAGAAGGTTCGTATGCTGCTAATACCGCTTTTGAGATTGTGTTAATAAACATTGGAATTAATAATCGTTATATTTTTTGTTGAAATACATATATAAAACCCAATGCCCAAATATTTATAATAGTAAAGTGTTCTTTTCACAATTATTTCATACAATTTAATTTTAAAATTGTTGTAGTATTATATGACGTAATTATAATTTCCATAAGATTGTAATAATATACTTTGATACAAAGGAACTCTCCAAAGTAGCACGGATGAAGTTTTACGGCTACATATTATGAAAATGACATTAAAATCTCTTAAACTTTCATGTATGTGAATCATTAAATAATAACGATTTAATGTCGCAGGCTGAAACGGCCGCGAACCGCATCTGCAAAGTTCTCAAAGTCAACCAGGAGAATGAACGCCTCATGGAAGAGTACGAACGTCTTGCCAGTGATGTGAGTATTCATATAATTTAAAATTTTCGAAACTTCATAATGTAGCAAATGTTGAAAAGTACAAGAGCTTATTTGTACCATCTGCTTAACATTTGCTAGTCATTTTCATCCTTCATTAACTGTCCAAACATTTTAAGAAATATCAACAGTTCCGGCTCGAAGGACCATGTAATTGAATAACTTCTATCTGTTCATATTAAAATTTTAAAAATATTTTTTTTCCCTCATGGATATTGGATTAAATTTTGCCATAATTAGTTCATATAATTTCATACTACCAATTATCTTTATTATTAATCATCAATGCCTGAAAACTATTACAGCTGTTGGACTGGATCCGTCGCACTATGCCATGGCTGAACAGCCGCCAAACTGACAACTCTCTTGCCGGTTGTCAGAAAAAACTGGAAGACTATCGTACTTACAGGTAATATCGGTAGAAAAATGTATATTTATCTTTTCATTCATTCAAATCACACTGATTAAAGTAATTTCCAAGATCAATTATTATAGTTTTTCTATAGCGCAAAAAGCATGTTTAAATGACCAGTATAATACTGGAACTTTACATCGTGTGATGTAGTAAATAAGTGACATTTGATATGATTACAGGCGCAAGCACAAGCCGCCGCGCGTAGAGCAGAAGGCCAAGCTGGAGACCAACTTCAACACGCTGCAAACCAAACTGCGCCTTAGCAACCGCCCCGCTTACATGCCCACCGAAGGCAAGATGGTTTCTGTAAGTGTCGGGCAAACTTTATTTTGAGATAACTTACAACTCTCTTTTCCGAGTTACAATTTACTTGTCATCTAGCAGGATGATCTATAACCTTGGATTGGTAAATGAACGATTAGCTGTTACCAGGACATTGGATCTAGATATTGGATATCTGGATATGACAAATTCTAAAAAAACTACAATTTTGCACATACACTAACTTTGGTTATAACAAAGGATTTTTTCAACTTTATCAGGACATCGCCCAAGCATGGAAGGGACTGGAGATTGCAGAGAAGGCATTCGAGGAGTGGCTGCTGAGCGAGATGATGCGCTTGGAGCGCCTCGAATACTTGGCCCAGAAGTTCAAGCACAAAGCCGACATCCATGAGGACTGGACCAGGGGTATGTCTGGCTGCAGATTTTTCAATCATTGAGCAGACTTCTGTAGGATTCATAGAGAGCAAAATTCTTTCTTATAAAAACAGACAGGTGATTGTTCAATAAGTTCCCCAAAGACCTTTATTTTATTGAAATAACCCTAACCTTAACTAGCCGTTATTACCGTGAACCTTACAACTGTAGAATGTCATAATTAAAACTGCCCAATAATTGTTACGTCAATTAGTATTAAAGACATTTACTGTCATTTACTGTAGACCCATATAGAGGAAGCCTGAAAGATAATTCACGTAAAAAGGTTTACCTCAACCTATTCTTAATGTTACAGGCAAGGAAGAGATGCTCCAATCGCAGGACTTCCGTCAGTGCAAGCTGTACGACATCAAGGCGCTGAAGAAGAAGCACGAGGCGTTCGAATCCGACCTCGCCGCGCACCAGGACCGCGTGGAGCAGATCGCCGCCATCGCGCAGGAGCTCAAGTGAGTGTGACCCTGGTACCGCTTATGCACCGCCTCACGAATCGAACGAACTGTACTGTACTACCTAACATAGATATCGGCCAAATTTTTACTTCTATTAAATGGGCGGGTATACTTAGAAAGACCAACGCGTGCGGAACGGGCTAACTAGTTCAGTTGAGGGTTAAAAGGGTACGATGGCACGATGAATTATGGCAAGCCAAACGAACCATTGCCGTTAAAAAAGTTACAGCCAGTATCAAACAGTCCAATAGTATAAACGCCATGTAAAGTAGTATTGTGTGTGGTGGCGCAGCACGCTGGAGTACCACGAGGTGGGCGCCGTGAACGCGCGCTGCCAGCGCATCTGCGCGCAGTGGGACCGCCTGGGCGCCCTCACGCAGCGCCGCCGCCTGGCGCTGGACGACGCCGAGCGCGTGCTGGAGCAGATCGACCTGCTGCACCTGGAGTTCGCCAAGCGCGCCGCGCCCTTCAACAACTGGTCAGTCATACTCTACATCTCATAATACTACTCCATCCATATTTATCCAGTTAATAAATCGCATCAATATTTACTTGCAGTCCGATAAGATTTTCAATATAATTCTTATTATTTCCATTATTTAACAATAATATGACGGCAAGCTTATAAATTGTATTATTAAACCATCATAAGATCTCCAACAGTGTATAACATACATTAAAATTTCTAACTAAGCTGAAAAAGTCCTTAAAGAGCCGTCCTAAACCACATCGCTACAAGCACTGCAACAATACTAGTCTATAAAAACTACGTAGTACATAAAAGAAAAAAAAAATACAAGTTCAAAAATAAACACTTCCTATTTGAAGCGCACACATAGTATCCGCAATCCGCTATTGCATCAAAATGTCTCATCAATTATTAACATCAACATAACATGCCATTATTTAACACGCGGAAATAAATGCAATGTTTTCAACACCTCTGTTCTAACATATGTGCAAACATAATGACAAGCTGATACATGCGACCTAGGAGTGTTGATTATCATTAGACGAATATTCGTCAACGCAAAGACGTGCAAGGAATTACATTCATACATCTGTAGGTACACTGCAATGTTACACGATCTATACCTAGTCAGTGGCTCTACGCCAATAAAGTTCCAAATCTGATTTATGACTACTTATTTCATAAGAAACATGTGACATGTTATTTGTGACTCCTGACACTAATAGTACTATTTTTATTCCAGGCTTATTTATATACTAGCTTTTGCCTGTGACTTCGTCTCGCCCCCGCCGCAAAAAAATGAAATGATTTACGATATCACATTAGAAACCTCAAAAATTACAGTATTTCTCTACTCTATATTGAATGTTTATACATATAAACCTTCCTCTTCAATCACTCTATCTATTAAAAAAACCGCATCAAAATATGTTACGTAGTTTTATAGATTTAAGCATACATAGGGACATAGGGACAGACAGAGAAAGCGACTTTGTTTTATACTATGTAGTGATCATAATTATTATTATATTCTTTATATTATTAGAAGAATCCCCTGAAAAATTTATTTACCCTGTTCATTATTACTAGGGCTCATCTATCCAAACTGTTCGAACCCTACCGATACTCAATTCCTACGATATTAAAAAATATTACATAACAACAACGACAACATCCCATCACAAATATTACATATTAGATCATTTTAGCGGTTCACACACAATGCAATCTGCTACCACCAAAATTGTTATTCGGCTGATTACTTCCATGCTTATACCTAACGATATTTTTATAAAAACCTCCGGGACTCTCTGTTTGTAACGCGGCAACACTAGTACCTCTCTGGCAACATTATCAGAGTTGAAAAGTGTCAGAATGTAGGCGATATATAACGGTCAGCGCATGTCCGTAAAATACCAAAATAACTATTGAATTCCTGAGTGAACTACATGTAACCGTGGTAAATGTTTATACTTATGCAGGCTGGACGGCACGCGCGAAGACTTAGTGGACATGTTCATCGTGCACACCATCGAAGAGATCTCCGGTCTCATGGACGCGCACGCCCGCTTCAAGGCCACTTTAGGAGAGGCCGATAAGGAATACCAGGTATACCATAGGACATTGACATTAATACTTTGGTACACGTGATGTGGTTGATGTTTGTACGACAAGCGGCTTAGTAATAACTTCACAATACTAACATATGTAGATACAAAAGATAAAAATAATGTATGCATTAGGTATCTACCTTCAATCGAAATGATACTGGTATTGACGAAAAGGATTATACTGTCTGAGCGTATGTTAACAAATAATTTATTTTATACATACAACACTAAAATCTGTAGAAAAATTTCCAAAAAAAAAAACAGAATATTTATGAGAAATTTTGTTTATAACATAAACAAAACTTAATCTTTATTTCCTAGGCGATAGTGAACCTCGTGCATCAAGTGGAGTCTATTGTGAAGCAGCACCAAATCCCCGGTGGCTTGGAGAACCCCTACACCACTCTCACTGCCCATGTAAGTTACTATTACTGTTCCTTTTACTCAGAAAATGTTCCCTTTCACAATCCTCATTTTAAACTTAACACGTGTTGAACCTTCTCAGCGATTGTTTTCCTTGTCCATTTCACACCGGTCGTTCACGGTTGCCAATGAGATGAGAGTGAGTTAAAGAGTAGACTGATGAGATCCGGTTATGTGGTGCTGGTGACAGGAGCTGAACCGCAAGTGGTCTGACGTGCGGCAGCTGGTGCCGCAGCGCGACGGCACGCTGGCGGCGGAGCTCCGCAAGCAGCAGAACAACGAGACGCTGCGGCGCCAGTTCGCCGAGAAGGCCAACGCCGTCGGGCCCTGGATCGAGCGCCAGATGGACGCCGTCACCGCCATCGGCATGGGCCTGCAGGTACCTACTTCACCCCTACTACTATCGCATCATTTTAGACCTCTTTAAATATATGTTAATTGAAGTTTTAATGAAATTTTGCTCTCAAATATCCATACATAGGACTTTTGAGCGCTACCAATATATGAGTGTTGACTGTATTCTGTCAGGGCTCGCTCGAAGACCAGCTGCACAGACTCAAGGAGTACGAGGCCGGCGTGTACGCTTACAAACCGCACATTGAGGAGCTCGAACGCATCCACCAGGCCGTACAGGAAGGCATGATCTTTGAAAACAGGTACGATATTTAAATTGCCTAATTTGGAATCGGACACCTGTAAGTAAAAAAAATTTATTTAATATATCACAACACTCTACTTCCTTTCCAGATACTCGCAATACACAATGGAGACGCTGCGTGTGGGCTGGGAGCAGCTGCTGACGTCCATCAACCGCACCATCAACGAGGTCGAGAACCAGATCCTCACGCGCGACTCCAAGGGCATCACGCAAGAACAGCTCACAGAGTTCCGCGCTTCCTTCAACCACTTCGACAAGAACCGCACTGGTATGGCTCAATCAAAATCATATTATCCTCTTACTGATTCTAAGCTCTACCGTCAACTTAATGAAATAAAAAAAGCAGTCTTTCACATAGCAACTGTCAGATTGGTTTCATGGATACTGTGTATTATAAAAAAGCACCTAGAATAGCTGTAACTGCATCTTTTATTTATTTTTAGTGTTAGCATTAGACATCCTGAACATAAATTCTATACCTGAAACAGACGAGTTGGACATGACAATAAGACAATTCACAATAAAAAAAGAAATGCAATATTTTACTTTTATATCAAACTCCGCAATTGACCAAATACTTCCCAGTGTTAGCTCAACACTGTTCACTCTTATTTACTATTATGTAGATTCAGTATATTTGATTTTTTCCCTTTTTCATTAGCTCTAAATATAAGTTTTTTGTCAAAGACAGGTTTCCCTTCTTGTTGATAACACTTATAAATATAGTAGTTTGATTATATGTTTCATCATCAATATTGACAGACAGGAACGAAATGTTACAGAGCTGAATTTGCTTTATGCTTCTGTAGGTCGCCTGGCACCCGAAGAGCTAAAATCGTGCCTGGTGTCGCTGGGCTACAGCATCGGCAAGGACCGCCAAGGGGAACTCGACTTCCAGCGCATACTGGCCGTCGTCGATCCAAACAACACAGGTAAATATCTAACATTAAAATGACATTCAAAAATCATGATCTCGGTTCAGGATCTAAAACAAAACCACTCTGGATCAATCAAGATGTTGAAACCCAAAATAACCCTGTAGGTCTGGATATTATGCTTCATTACGTAAGATTTCATTCTTATTGTACACTTATATTTATATATTTAATGTTCCAGGCTATGTTTCCTTCGATGCGTTCTTGGACTTCATGACAAGGGAATCAACAGACACAGACACTGCAGAACAGGTCATCGATAGCTTTAGGATCCTGGCTGGAGACAAGGTATGCCTTTAAAAGAAGTCAAAAAGTAATTAACCTAGAATTCAGAACGAATGAATAAATAAACAGTAAAGTTCATTCTAAGCGAAAACTGAAAATCTACTATTTACTTGATGATTCAATGAACATCCATCTAATACACACTTGATATAAATGTGGGAGGTATCATCATATTGACTTCTCCTTCCGGTTAAATGTTAGATGGAATGTGTCATATTGTCTGTCCAGCCCTACATCACGGCGGAGGAGCTGCGGCGCGAGCTGCCGCCCGACCAGGCGGAGTACTGCGTGGCGCGCATGCCGCCCTACCGCGGGCCCAACGCGCCCCCCGGCGCGCTCGACTATATGGCCTTCTCCACCGCGCTCTACGGCGAGACAGACCTTTAGGTACCCTGTCCCTTTATAACTCATAATACATCAAAAAAACAAAAGAAGAATTGCATCACTGAGTTAAAAAAAGGGATCTGAACATGTATGCGTTTTGTTTGTCTTAATAATTTATTGGAATAATTATCTCGAGTTATCGCCTGTCATTGAGAAAAAATGTGCGGTCACAGTCTCACCTGAGATCATCATCTTTATATGAAATTTCCTTGCAAGTAGATAAGGTACAGATTTTTATATTGAAACAGAAGTGATTGATTGCAATGCATCTCTGATGAAATGTACTTGTTAATGTCTTGGCACAAAGCTATCAAACCATCCAATCTCTCATATTAAATCTTGTTTCATACATATTTCTTATTTAATTGACTCACCTACACTTGCATTAAAATAAAAATTATATGCCAAACTTCGAACATCATAATATTTTCTACATACTAGTTCTTGCTAACAAACTATCTAAACTCGACTTGTCATCTTAATTTTGAATAAGAATAAGATTTACAACTAAGTTTTATTTAGACACAGGTCTTATCCTCGGACGTCTTCTGCACATCATCACCATTGGGGACAGCGAAGCTGTTGCATGACACAGGAAGGCTCATGTATAGTCGCCGCAGTCAATACTACATTTAGCCACCACGGCAACTTACCTGGTTTCTATGGTAAAATTGCACAAAAATTATTTCCTTATATTGACCTCGTTCAAATGAACCGCCCTAAGCTTGGGTCAATTTAATGCAAACAATTTTTGTGACGCCTAGTATTGAAGCAGTTTTATATTTAAATATGTGCAATGTTAAAACCAAAAAAATGCCATTAATTTTCATACCGTCGAATTCTTTTTCCCTAATGTTTATTCTCTGTAACCTTTTGGCTCAAACGAGAGAAAACATCTGTATGTTTAAATTTTAAATCTATTTATATATTAGTGTTAGGTATTTTTATCTTTTGTACGAAATTGTCAGGGAAGTCACAAAACATTTATTTGTAAGTTAAATATGGTGCTAATGTTAGGCTTGACTAATGTGTGACACCAAATTAAGACTCATTCACATTGTAAGAATGTTTTTGTTATTTTTTTATTTATAAGCAAACATTATTTATACAAATTCAATTTTTAATTACTGCCATTAGTAATTAATGTACTTTGATGGTGGGAACCATAACATTCTCTAAGTCGCCAAACTTTAACATAATAAATACTGCAGGGAAGTGTTACACAAATTATTTATATCATAGAATGCCATACCTTGCCTGCATATATTTATTTATTATCATTCAGATATCATTTTTATATGATAATCGTTTGTAAGAGTATTTTGGAATGAGTACTCCAAATAAATGATCTGCCATATTTTTGTCTTTTAATAATGACTGTGTTGTTAATCCAATATCAACTATATTTTAATGAGGAAGCAGTGGTATGTAGATTAAGAATGAATTATGTGCCCAAAAAAGTATACTAACTCGAATGTACAGCTAATTTAATAAAGAGCTCTTAAACATAACTTTTCTTTTTATTATGTGATGGAAATTTACAAACTACAACTTTTTATGATGCAACCTAATGAAATAGACTAGGTTAACAATAAAATAAAATGTCATGTTTGCACTTGTTCAAATTGACTTTTATTTCTAAAATAAATAACTCTAGTATCAGTCACAACAAAAATAACTGCTATAACACACAAATCTAAGAGTAGAATAATATTCATAACAATTATTATTTCATGGATAAAACTGCATAACATTCATTTTAAACAAAAATCAATGTTCTGCGCTGCCCAAAACATGTAGTGAACAATCAAATTAATTTGACTTTGTGAGCCACAGTATTAACCAAAGTACATACTAAGACTGAGCGAGACTCATACTGATATTATGTCCAAGCAACATTATGGTGGATCCAGCATTTAATGCTGGTAGATTAAACAGCTTTATGTTAAAATAGGATGAAAAAATTATTATATCTGCAAATATATAATAGATCATTGTGGAATATCCATCAGAGTAGGTGTATTTCAACAATGGATATGGATATATTAGTGATATATTTCACTTCTCTTGTTTCTTTGATTCCTCAGCTGTAAGTAATGCACTTTTGATGCCGACTTTTTTCAATTCCTCGACTAATTCACCGGATTGATGCATCTGCAGCATAATATCACAACCACCAACAAATTCTCCATTAATAAAAACTTGTGGTATTGTTGGCCAGTTTGAGTAGTCTTTAATGCCTGTTGACAATACAGCAAGTAGATTATTTTATAGTCAAAATTACCAATTAGTATTATGTCAGCACCAGAGAAACTAACAGTTTCAGTTTCATCACTAAAGTTATTTGTTGAATAGTTTAAAACATGCAGTACATTTTTATTGGATATCATAGAATTCAACATAGTTCAGATTATATAAGTGACCGGTAATGTTAAAATGACTACGAAAACTAACCTTGTCTGAGATTCTCATCCGATAGCACATCATAACTTTCGTAAGGAACGGCGTGCATTCGCATGATTTGAACTACAGCGTTGCTGAACCCACACCTTGGGGCATCTGGTATACCCTTCATGAACACTACCACTTTGTTATTCTTCACTATTTTGTCAATTTTTTCATTTATTCCGACATCCGCAAAAGCCCGACCATATACCTTAAAAGTACTGTTATATATTGGTAAAACGCTACGTCGCAAAATGGTATTCATGTCGAATATTAAAATAAATTGCAGAAAATAATTGTGCTTTTCAACAAATTATTTGTATAATTTTGAAGATGATTTTGATTTTTCAGAATATGTACTTCACTTCACTTTTCATCTGTCATATACCTACTCGCTAAATATGTCACAGTGATAATGGTGCAGTGTCAATGTCAAATAGGAATGGGACCGGGGTATCAAATTTTAAAACTTTTATAAAAACAGCTTAAATACGAATTTTAAACATTACATATTAGACAGATTGAAATCGAGACAAATAATTTTGCTATCGTTATTATTTTAATTTTGAGATTAATAGACATTTACACATTGTGTTTTACTTATCCTTTTGAACTGTAGCATTATCTAACG
>DWEM01000166.1:0-23295 GCA_018245935.1 Agara belti belti
AGTGGCCATGATGGCATCTCTGCCATAGTACTAAAAACCTGTGCACCCGAGTTGGCTCCCGTCTTAACACGACTATATCGCCCCTCACTAGAGTCCGGGAGAGTCCCGGAATCGTGGAAGCTTGCCAACGTTCAAGCAGTTCCCAAGAAAGGTAGAAACTGCTGGCATACCTCGAAAGCAACGACATCCTCAGTGACCGATTATACGCGTTTCGCCGAAATCGGTCAACTGGCGATCTTCTTGCGTATGCCACGCATGTTCTGGGGTGAGACAATTGAAAGACACGGCGAAGCTGTTGCCGTGTCTCTCGACATCTCTAAAGCCTTTGACAGGGTCTGGGACGAAAGTCTCCTAAGCAAGCTTCCCTCATACGGACTATCCGCTCGCCGGTGTACGTGGTTTACCGACTTTTTGACCGAACGGTCTATTTGCCTAGTCCTCAATGGCTTCTCATCTGACCAATATGGCATCAATGCCGGTGTTCCTCAGGGATCTGTTCTCTCGGCAACGCTTTTCCTCCTAAATGATCTGCTGGTACCCGGAATCGTGCCGAAGGATCGGAATACATTGCCGAGAGATTCATTCCACGTGATCGGGCGAGTGTGGAAGTAATTAAGTCTGAGCATGAGTCCATGATCGTTCGCGTTGATTCCACCCTTAAGTTTGTTACTGACTGGGGCATCGCCAACAGGGTCCGCTTCAATGCCTTTAAAACGCAGCCGTGTTTGTTCACCACCAAACGGAGTCACTTCAATCTAACTCCGACTATCCAAAATGTATCCGTATCCATCACTGACCATCTTGTGTTGTTGAGTATAGATCTCATGTCCAATCTCTCGTTTGGACGCTTCATTGAGTCGCAGGCGAAAACGGTTGTCAAAAAATTTGGCATCCTGAACAACGTGAAGCAGCAGTACTTCACGCTTGAGCAATTGCTCACCTTATATCAGGCGCAAGTGCGGTCTTGCATGGAGTACTGCTGTCACCTTTGGGACGGATCTGCCAAGTACCAGTTGGACGCCTTAGACTCTGTGGAGAATCCATGTGGTTGTCGTTTGCAAACTATCTATAAAGTTAAGTGAGGTAATGTCTGACTGGCAGTCTACGAGAGCTAATCAAAAAACTTTCAGATTCATATGGGTAATATATTCTTTTAGTGTCAATTTGCATTATCAATATACGAGACATTTTTCGGTCATTTCCATGCGATTTTAGTTTTTTTGTGACGACGCTTGTGTATCAATACCAAGCATAATGGACTTCCTAACGCTCTACTTAGTTGTATAACATTTAAGAATATGGAAAATTAAGATGATTGCCAATAGGGATCGGGAAAAAACGACGGCTTATCGCAGTCCGCGTAATAATCGCATATTGCGTATGTGTACTAACTGTTAAACATTGCACCGCTTGTGTCAGATTGTCATTAATTGCATAAAATAGTTCTTTTTGTAAAAAAATGCGGATTTTAAGAGTAGATTTGTTTAAGGTGGATTTAAATATATTTTGCAAATACTCATTTTCATCGTCCATTATATTATCGTCTATTACATCGTCCATAAAGTAAATAATAAAAAAAAAAACATTTTGAACCTATATTTGTTAACATTAGCCATATCAAAGTACAAATAAAGTTGCAATAAATTCAAATAAATTAGAGATCTTCCTAGTTTTATTCTATTTTTGTAACTAAATTAGATGGAAACAAAACCTTTCTCATTTTTGAAGTAACTAAAGAGTAAATGAAATGTAGTATTTATAATGTGCTTCTAGTTCTTTTACTTGTTGCGGTTTTCTGGCGTAATGATATTGCTGTAGAAATATTGAGATGGTTGAACATAAAATCGCAGTATATGGTTTTGACAGTACAGTTACGGTCCAGAAATGCACGCGTGCTTCTTTCTGGCGGGGGGACCTTTAAAATCTACGGCGGGCCCTTGGGAGAGACACTGGGCTAAATAGGATTTTTACCCACTTAAACCTCCTCTGTAGCTTTCCGCTGTGCTGTTGGGGGAATCCGGAATCTCCATACGGAGCGCACCGGTGTCCGCCAGCGCGGTGCAGCTGTCGGGTCCTTCTTAAGACATTATCTCGCTCCTTGCGTTTACAACGTTGTGCAGCCACACACAGGGTCGTTCTCCTCGAGGTCGCCGGCCCGATCGTTCGACCTTCATCTCGAGCCGCCTACAATCCCGGAAGTTTCTTTTTAGTCGTCCCTTGTGACAGGTGGGAGATATTCGTACTGTGGCTGTATTCTGGTCCCGAGCTACAGGAACAACGTAACACAGGAAGAAGACCTGCTATATTATATTGGTTGCCAACGAAACGATATCCTAGCGGGGAGATAAATCCAAATAAATACCAAAAACATGGGGACCAAACCACGACAAGTTTTGGAGTAATTTAGTTAGACAAGCCAAGCCACCTTTAGCCGACGTTGTATTTAATGAAAAATATAATTGAGACACGAATTACGTGTAATAAAGACTTACGAATGGGTTTTCACACTACTACTGGTGACGTAATTGTTATGTAAACAAAAAGTTTACCTAACAATTATGTCAGTACATTGAATAATGTGAGCTATTTTTAGTTGTGGAAAAGTACCAATGTTGTGGAATTAGCACATTTATATTTTTTTAACTCGAGCAACTTAAAGAACATTTTTTTAAAAGTTATGTTTACAACTGTATCAATCTTATATTGGCCACAATATTACATCTGTTTTATAACGTGCTTATGATTAAATCGATATAATTTTCAGTGTAAACGGAAACATTGATCTTTCGCGTATTATAATGACATGAGTAACGCAAGGATATAATTTATTTCATATCTATATGACTTGGCCAGATCTTAGAATTGATTACTTCATGCTATGTTCGAACATTTCATGAAATGGTTGTATTTCAGCTAAAATTGCTAAAACTGAACCTATCGTTTAAACATCGCCGTTTAATCCATATTTCAAGCCACGTTTGGCCATATTATGAATGTAGGATATCCACGATATTAAAGATGTAATATAAATTCTAAATAAAATAAAGAACATCTTTGTTTTTGCAACTCAGAAATTATTTTTTAAAAAAGCTTTGAAAACTTTAAGGTCTATAAAATCAATTTCTGCAAATAGATTGCAGTTTGAATATGGGCTGTCTGCATAAACCTTGGCGTTTAAAAGTATTTGTAATAATAGCTTAGACCTCTAAATATAGAATTTCTTTATAATTTGTAACCAATACTTTCAGGTACTGTCCGGTAAACCAGTCTTTTATCGTTCCAGAATTATGTAAACTCCATGATTCCAATTAAACTACTTTACCTATTATGTTTTTTAGTATCCAGAGGGTCACGCTCAATTTTTAGCACATTTCGAAATAAAGAATAATCCACTTCTAATTAGTGGAACTTTTTGACAGCAGCGTCAATCATTTTCTCAGCACTTTTTTAATTTCACTACTCTTTAATTTTTCATTTGTTTGCTGTAAAAACAGAATGTTTGTCCGTCGCTATCATGATTCACAAAAACAAAACTATAACAGCGCCTCTTACACGTATATTATTACGAATGATTGACCATATCATGAAACAGTTGTGCGATTAGTTGTTAATATCGTGAAACGCTTATTCAGTGATCGGGCCAGGTAGGCCAGGACGGATAGACAGACAGAGTTACTTTCGCATTTATAATATTAGTATGGATTGAATTTGTAAGCAGAATTTCAACCCTACTTCCCTACTAAAAATTAAACCGCAAAAAAAACTTAAAAGTATTTTTTTTTCAAATTGATATGGCATCACTTTCGAGATATACACTTTTCAATAAAAAAGACTTATCCAAATCGGAGTACTCTATTAAAAGTTATGCGTGGTCAATGGTCATACATTAAAAAAAAAATACGTGTCGATTTTAGTACCTCTTTTTTTGTCTTTTATAAAAGCGTATCTGTATTTTTTAACTGCGCATGATGTAGGTTCTGTCTTTTGTACAAATCCGTTTAGGTTTTTATAGGAAAAAAAGAGAAGTAAAATATGTATGTTCCATTGAATTATACCCCTTACCACAACGATTTATGACGATCGCAACGATCTCACCTGTTCGATCACGGTAATTATAAGATAATTATATCAGGAGTTCCTTGCGGAAGTTTGTTGTAAATAAATTAAACAAATGAATGCAATTAACTTATTTTGCAAAACGAACCGCGAACACAGTAACACGCGATCATTAGCTTAATCTGTCGTCTTCATTTTGATTGCATAAAGTACCCGTATAGCTGTAATAATAAAATAATATTTTACTATAACCAATTATTTCTTTCTATCTTTTATTATTATTATACCATCATCCCAAGTCCCTTACGGGGTGGGTAAAAGCGCCGAGTGTCACTTATCTCTATCCTAGACCTGACGGACTTAGTTGTAAATTATGTAATGTTTTTTGTTCGTAGTCCTCTAGCAATAAATAACAATAATAAGAATGATCCTATATATTATTTCTAAAAAGTGTTTTTTATGGATGCGTGAGATCTCGGTGAATTCTTTGTCAAATTTAATTTCAAACATCATTTTAAAGCTTATTTTTTCTGCTTTTGACAAAAATTCACGAAACATAGTAATCATGTTTTTGTTGCAAACCTTAATTTTTTCATAAAACATAGTAATGACATTTGTTGATAATTGTTAACAATTTAAACCTCAATTGTCAGTTTATGACGGTTGCTAATGTGATCGTATTGAGCCTAAGATAAGATTACGTTACTAGTACTACGTAGCCCTAAAACACTATGAAGCTACTATCGAATACTCTGTCCGAATTCTAAGGTGATTAACTAATAATAACTAATTTGACTAGAGATCGGTGAATAATAATGCGTTCGAAACATTGGATTTTAATCTCGTTTGTTTTGAATATATATTTAAAACTATTAAAACACAAATATATTTAAATATCAATCACATCAACTAACAGTTTTTTAAAACAAAATTTTAATTTTGTGGTAAAAATTCTTTCAGCCTGACATCAAATACGGTTTTGAAATATTCCTTACATGACAGATAATATAATTGGAAGTGAACATTTTCTAAATTATATCGCACAAAACATGATTAAAATATATATTTATATAACAAAATAGGTATATAATATTCCATTATATACCTACCATTCCATTATATCATTTGAAATAAAGTTTAGTTAATCGTTCTATTCTATCTATGATAATATACAGCTGAAACGTAGGCAGTTGCTGCGAGGAAAAATGCAATAATTAACTCGGCTGACCAAAGTTAAGCACCATTTAAATGGGGGAATACAATCGTGAATACAGCTTTACAATGATTGGAACATGTGGCGAATGTGGTCGCGTTCCTTAGTATAGTGGGAACGATACAGAAAATAACCGAAATGTGTATAATCATGTGACTGAGGTATGAATGTCGTGTTATATTTTGCCAAAACCTCTCACAAGCAACAATGAATGAATGAAATTCACCTACCATTATCGTGATGCAAATGTCACGAAATGTTTTTTCACCACGTCTTCGGGAAGTTTTCTTTCTATCGCAAAGAGCGCATAACTTCAAGGTAATACTCCTTACTAACCGTACGACCTTGAGGTTAACACTCCTGATGCACTAGCGCCACGACAATCGTTCTAATCACAATTAAAAAGTTTCGCAACAAATTTTTCTGACACACGTCTCATGCCCAAAACATCCGAAATAATTGCAAGACACGAGCCGACAGATATGCCAACATCCTCAACAAATTATCTTATCGTAATTCGACGATTTCCAAAACAATTTTCTTTACATCTTCAGTGTTCTCTTTTGTTGATGTGCGTGCTGGGTGTCGAGAACGAGGTTCGTCATTGGCATCTTTTCGGCCATCTTGGAAGAGCTTGTACAACTTCTAAACATGTTTTTACTTAGTGCAGACTCACCGTACGCCACTGTCAACATTTCAGGTGTTGTAGATAAAGCACTTGATTCCATTTTTTTACACAAAATTTAATGCGAAATCTTTGCTCCGTTTTTTGGTAATAATTAAATATCTTCTCCAAAACACGTCTAACCTTTACATCTGTCAAAAAAAAACTAATTATTATATCTACTTGAAACTGTGAAGATATTTTCGGGACATATGAATATATGTACGAACACAACAATCGAATGCACATTGTCTGCGATTCTAAAATCACCTTACTTTATGGGATTAATAAATACTTATTAGGCTAATAAAAATAACACTTGTCTTATCGGCACCGTGATAGCACTGTAAATGTCCCTTAGTAATTAATTTGGATTATAATATTATACATAAACATACTTTTAAACATGTGCTTATAACCGAAGGTATTTGTAGGAAAAATTACACCATTTAAATCTGTTTTATAACTAACTCACCCTTGACCAGTTTCAAACTTTTTCCTTTGTTTACGTGCTAAATATTGCCGGCATGCCAAGTTTCATTTTTTATTACTGCTGAAAATGGTCTAGGATTTTAATAATAACGAATACTGACAGCACTTCAAGCACTGATTGTAAGAAAGATTTTTTATATTTTAGGTTCTAGATTCTGTATAGTATTTAGAGGCTGCGTATCTTACCTTTGACTATCACAGATACAATGTTTGAAATTGTAGTCTATTTCGACTTCGAGCTTCTTCGAGCTCTTATTCAAAATTGCCGGAAATCTGAGATGTAGGAACAGGACGATGAATTAAATGTTTTTGACTGGAACCTCACATTTATTACTTGCCAAGCAAGGTTAAATTTACAGTAGGTTAAATAAAATAAAATAAAAACTTATTAAAATAATAAAAAAAAAAAAATATCTAAATAAGTTTTCAAAATAAAATAAAATACCTATATTTAAATTTAACAGTGTTAGAGACTTCAAGTACACTAACTGATCGTGTAACTATATTTGTGAACGCGAAATAGGTACTGCTCTCTTCCGAAAGCCTTACAATGAATAAATGCATTTTTGAGTTCTCTTATAGGCGTGTGCAATATGTTTTCATAAACTCACTTTTCGTTCTAAGAAATAACAAAGAATAGCTTAAATATGATTTTATTACGAAACTTAATAATTTGCGAAATCATCGTACCACCTCATGTGACTCTCTTATTTGCTATCGCAGAAATAACGAACGATTTCCAACTGACTGATATCTAAACCGCTAGGGTTGTCGCTGCCTCAATGATGCTGTAGCTTATTACAATATACTCTCGGTTAGTAGTTTATTAATTATCAATTTTGTTTTCAGAGGGGAGGAGAGCGCGGGCAACGCTTGTGCAATGGCGGCGTCGGCGGCCGCTCCGGCCACTTGGCGGGGCACCAATGACAGCGCCACTGAATATTGCCGTCGTGGTAACACTCCCGCCTCTTACAGCAGGTATCAACGGAATAACTCCAATGCACCTTATGCCACACCGCCTTCCAATGTCGAAAGGTACATATAAAGTCTTTTCATATTATCTCGCATTTCCGAATCTTTCTTGCTTTTACTAATCGTTTTCCGTTGATATCGGGTGAAATGCTTGTATTTTATAATAAAAATATTTAATCTGATTTTCACAAACGTGCGCACAGGATCATTCTCTAACGATTATGTATGAAAGTAATTATTTACAAAATTATACATAATATGAGCGCCGATTTTTGCTTGTAAACGTTTTAAATACTGTATATGTTATACATTACTAACACGGTTTTTAAAACACGACGATATATGTACCTACTCATCAACAATACTTTTAATCGTGAGATATTGTTAACAGTAATAACCCATGATTAAAACTAATGTCTGTTTAGGTTTGCATATGGTATTTGTCTTTGAATTGAATAAGGTGTCTCGACGTCGCTTAGATGTTTTGGACGAGGATTGCAAACATCGCTTAACAGATACCCACTTTGTATTACATATTAACAGAATTACTGACCTGCCCATAGTTATTGCGTAATAGATTAATGGTAATTGACTTTTAATGGATTTTAGTTTGATGAATGAAAAATTGAGCAGTCGAGCAGCAGTCGGTTGAATTAAAATATAAAAAATTGCTTTTTTTGCAGTATTATGTATGAGCATAATATTATAACGTAGTAATTTTGGTATTTGTATAATAATTCTTTACTGGAATACTTACTTACTTTATAATGGATAAATATTGCATGAGGGGGATTTTATTCATATTTTAAATAACAATAATAATTAATTAACGAAGTATGCAATTACTTACGCTCAAAGTTTAATGTCAAAAGACACATATTAACAATTTGATTTATAGGCTAATGCATGTTATATGCTACATTGGAAATGGACCATGGAATAGAAACTGCTCGAGAAAATAATAATGCCATATTTTTTCCTGGAATATTATTACAGATCTGGCTTATGCTATCGACATTTTATCGTGTAGTTATAGCAGACTCCTTAGTTAAATGTTGTTTTTATTCAATCGTTGAAACGGTAAAAGAGTATTATTACCTATTTGACATTGGCAAGTAGACGATAGATATATTTATTAAATAATCCACCATACGTATGGTACTCAGCAGAACAACTCCTCATCATCGGTGGTACGCGAGCGGGGAGCGGGCGGGCGGCGAGAGCACGCCGAGCACGCCGGGCGGCGCGGCCGACGTGCGCCGCCGCCATTCGGGCTCGGGGTCGTCGCGCTCCGACTCCAGCTCGCCGGAGCCCAGCGACACGTCGCGCGCCTCCACGCCCGCGGCGCCGCCGCCGCTCCCGCACCACGCCAACCACGCCAACCACCGCACGCCGCCCGCGCATCCCCATCAGGTCTTCGATCACCTTTATACGCGTTCAAATTTTATAATTTTACGGCTGCCGGAAAGAAATCGGCTCTCTTCGAGACACCGATTTCTCATGCTGCTACTGAAAAGCGCTGCAGGGCTGTATAAAACGTTTAACGTCGAAACGACCGTTCCTTGATAGGCAGTGTTTAGGCACATTTCACATGAGCGTTGTTACGTCCACGAACTCATATGCGCTAAATGTCCACTTTTTTAAATTTCTGTTCCTCTATCTTTGCGCTCATGCGACTACACGAGCACGACGTTCGCGTCCTCCTATGTAGAGGAAGAATAGGCTGACAGAGTTGGGGCTGGGGGTTTTGAGGTCCATAATCGCTTTCTTAGTCGCTTCGTAGTTTTATTGCTATATTGTAGCGACTGCAGATAATCCTAACCCGTTCAAACTTTTGTGAGTTATGTAAAATATCGTTAAAGTGCACAAGCTTATAAGTTCTCGAGCAAAACAGCATCAAACACTATTTACATGGACATAAAACATGGACATAACACAGTTTTGATTTATAGGCTGCGAAAATTCACAATTTTTTATTCATGGCTGATTTACTTATTGAAAACAATTACTAATTGTAATCGAAATATGTAACTGAGCATGCTCATACATTTAGCAACTGTGGACTGCAGGTAAATTACTATTATATCAGAGATTGGCTAAGAGAGAGTTTGGTGTACGAAAAATGTATATTAATTTCTTCATGTGAATAGTCTGAATTTAATGGTATTAGTAACTTTATCGTGTACATAAACACAACGCTAGAGCGTTTGTCATATCGCAAAACAAATAAATTACCTAATTACCTACATGAATACGAAAATACCATTATTCACGAGCCAATAAGGAGGTTTTATAACGAGGACAAGAAAAATTATTTTTTTAATTGAGCTTTAACACAAATTTCACGTTCATCGTTAGACTCTGGACTGGAAACTCTTCACTATTTTTGCTATCCTCTGTACCGAGTAATTAATTACTGAGCCAATATGAATTATAATTAATTTTGTTTTGACCGGGTGTTTTTTTTTGCTTGTAACAGAGGGCCTCGACTGCGAACGGAAGACCTTTAGCCATTTGTGTAAGAAATTTGCCGGCGAGATCGACAGACAGTTCACTCAAGGACGGTCTGTATCACGAATATAAGAAGCACGGCAAGGTGGTTTGGGTGAAGGTGGTCGGCCAGAGCGCCGACCGATACGCGGTTGTACGTTTCAAGAAACCGTCCGACGTAGACAAGGCACTGGAAGTGTCGCAAGATAAACTTTTTTTTGGATGCAAGATCTCAGTGGCACCTCACCAAAATTGCGATGAAGACTGCGAATCTGCGAAACCTTACGAGACTGATATTGATGAATATCACCCAAAGGTCAGTTCCCTGTTACTATGTCTTAAGATATTATACAAGTGTTTTATATTATGTAGAAGGTTATTTTGTTTCATTTAATTTAAGTAACTACATATTTTGCTTCAGGCGACACGAACGTTATTCATTGGGAACTTAGAAAAGGATGTTACCCAACAGCAATTACGGGAGAAATTCAAACACTTTGGAAGAATAATCGAAATCGATATTAAGAAAGGCAGCGGCGGCGGTGCAGGCTACGCATTTTGTCAGTATGCGTCAATATCGAGCGTCGTGGAGGCCATTCGAGCTATGGACGGCGAGTACGTGGGCGGATCGCGTGTGAAGTTGGGTTTCGGTAAACCCGTGGCCACTACTTGCGTTTGGGTCGACGGCCTCACCGAACATACCGAAAAACAGGTACATATAGGTCATATTTAGCACTCGCTCGATGGGCTTACTATTTGATGAACATATTGTTTATTTACAACTTATGGCATATAGAAAATATGTATTTTTCCAATCAGTTTGCTAATAAATAATACTCTTATTTTGCATAGCCACCAGTTTTTGATGCTACAATAAACGTTAGATTAAAATGGACGTGATGTAACAAAGTTTGGATGCCTAATCGTGGGTTGAATGCATGCAGGTGCTGGGCGCCGTATCCCGGTGCGGCGCCGCCACGTCCGTGTGCGTGGACCGCGCCGCCGGCGCCGCGCTCGTACACTTCGAGCAGGCCGCCGCCGCCGGCGCCGCCGTGCGCGAGCTGCGCCGCGTGGCCGCGCACGCCTCTGCCGCCGAGCCCTCGCACCCGCGCCTCTGCGTCGACTACGCTTCGCGCGAGTGCCAGGTGCGCTCCCTTCTCGCGCTGGCTGCCTCCGCTTTCATCTCCGTCTCCGCCGCCGGCTGTCACGGTTTCAATGTCCGTTTCCCGTTTCAGGAAGCTTTCTACGAGCAGTTGGAGAAGCACGGTGGGACCGCGTCGCTTTCGGGCGCGGAGCGGTTGGGCGCAGAGCGACCGGGCGCCGAGCGTGCGGGCGGCGAGGCGCGCTACGCGGCGGGCGCGCGGCTCGAGCCGCTGAGGTAGGTGTGCGGGCGGTGGGCGGCGCCGGCCGCGAACGAGCGGAGGCTGATGTTGTGTTGCTGGTGCAGGTACGACGGCTGCGGCCCGAGGACGCGAGCGCCTAGTTTTGGCCGCGGCTCCTCCCGGACGCGATACTCTGCACACGACCACTACGATCCGGCGGACTACGCGGCAGATAGACGGTACAGGTATTCGATAACTAGGGTACCTATACTGCGATACGGGATGGATGCTACTAACAGTGAATGAATCGGTTGTTGAACTGATCCTGTCATTTGATTAATTTCACTTCACTGGCAATGTCACTGTAATTCGACAGACATTCTATAGGGACATATTGACATAGTGGCCCAAGAGATCGCGACGGTCAGATCTTCGTTATTTTATAAAGGCTCAAAGTTTCTCTGTGCATGTTCCCAACACAGGTGAGACCGATCGGCGACTGTGGAGTTCGGATGATGGTTACTTGGACAGGTAACATTGTATTTTAACACAACAATGCCTCAGTTTCGCTATGGTAGGGATTTTTCAGACTTAAATGTGAAATTAATGATAGCACTAATGAGTTGGGTCTCATTCGGAATTTGTAATATACAACTTTTGATTATTGCAGATATCAAGTATAAAATTAGAGGTTGTTATGAAATATTTTTTTTATACATTATTGTTATCATTTCTGTTATTTCTTATTTATTTGATTTGATTTTTTTATAACAGGTAAACTCCATGAAATGTATATTTTTAACATCAACTATTGGCGAAATAATTGTTTTACGTTCTTTCAAATTGTGTTTGACTACGAGTTCTTATGATGGATAGTGAGGTGTAGTCTAGGATGTAGCACGCTTGCCTAGAATTTTTCTATTCACTCTTGTCTTGAGTAATTGCAAGTTGTATGTAATGGGAAAAACAAATTACCAAAAAGGAATCGTGAGTCTGGTAGTAGCAGTATTTTGTTTGAATTAGTAGTTTATTCGTTCTGGGCGGAAGGCCTCGCACGGCGGTCGTTGATATGTACAATGTTTTACACATAGTATGTGTATGTACATAACTATACATTTACTGTTCCATTGCAGTGCAGTGCAGTGCATTGATGTAGCAATGTTTCGTTTACAGTTATGTGTGGTCGCAGAAACTCGTCAGGATCGCGACAAAAAGACGCCTCAGAGCTAACCACACAACCATGCGTTTATTTTCTATTGAGAACGAACGTTATATCTATCTTGCGGAGATTTTTTCACAGCCTAATTGTTCGTGCAAAATTATAAACATTAATACGATTGGCCCGTAATATCTCACCATTGTCTGGATTTTTTCGAAAAATTTTTTGAGTGTCTACATTCACTGGACGTGCCAAATGATAATGTTCATGTTTTGTAGACATATAAGAAGACTTAGAATCAGTTTGTAATCAGTTAGTTGTCAACAGAATTTTTAACTTTTAAGGTGTTTAGTTTTTAAATATCAGTGTTTAACTATTAGTCAAGACTCGTTATTTGGCATTTTTCAAAGAATATAGGTACATGTTTGTTGCTCTGATCGACAAATAAAAATAAAACCATGTCCATAGGTTTGTTGATATGTATGTTTGTGTTATGCTATGTGTATAAGCCCAATGATACATGGTTTATTTTTTTACAACTGCCTAGTGAGTAATGATGCATACTAAAATAAAATCATTTTCCATACTAGGAAGGTCAAATTTCTGAAATATATAAACATGAAAGTCAACTCGTAAAACTTTTCATTTAAACTTTAATGAAGAAATGTCAAGAGAAATCCAAATTTTTAATATTTTGAGTACAAAATAATGATTGACTAGTATTTTTAACAATAGCATTTAAAACATATTTCCATTTCATTTGCTATAATCCTGTGTTAGTCATTGGTTTATTACATGAATTGTATTTTAACCAATATGACGTTGTGTGAGGGTTTTTAAAGAATGTTATATTTATATATGGCTTATTTTTTTCTTTTAGGGTATACGACGAGCTAGGTTCCAGTCCGCAAACTGATGAGGCCACATACGAGGATCGGCTTCAGTCGGTAGTCGTCTCACCGCATCGAGCGCATCGCCACCGACGGGATTCCAGCCCCGAGGAACGAAAGCATTCGAAGGTTCGTCACAACTCTTATAGCACACAACTTGAAGGCAACATAAGCTCAGTAATACCAGGCTACGGTAGCATAGTATAGACACAACATTACGTCAAATGAAAACGTGCATTCGTATTCATGTCAGCTGATAGAATGTTGTCCGTCGTTACATACATACTTCTGGTATCAATCACTTGCTGTCACATGGGTAACGGACAATTGTACAGGATTGCAGTAGGTGTATTGTGAAGAATGCACATTTGCAATGTTGGGCATTAGTTCGCAAGCGAAAATGTAGATCTGACAGACCGGATGGTCCATTTGGCTTCTTGTATTGTGCATGATGCCGACTATATGAGTTTTGCTATACATATTGTCTTCTTTTTAATATAATGAAGACATGGCTCATGATTGCCTTTTCTTACAATGATCAAGAAATGGTGTATTATAAGTTAACATTTTACTTTATTCGAATCATGGTAAGCAGCATGTGGCAGTAAGTTCATTATTATTATACCATTATGCCAGATCATAAATAATAAATAAGTTCATATGTCTTATATTTAAGATTTGTCTTGCCGTCTTACTTTTCCTCGAATAGATTAGATTTGGAATGGCACTCCTGTCACAGGAACGACACCGCAGCGTTGGCGGAGCCTCTCGACGTTCGAGGTCGGGGTCGCGCGGCGAGCGGCATGCGCCGCGCCGCCGCCACCGCCGCCGCCGCGACGGCTCGGGCTCGCGGGCCGGCACGCCGCTGCGAGATGAGCCTGACGCGCCGCCCAGCGAGCCGCGCCGCCCGCCCCGCGAGCGTCCGCCACTGCCCATGAGTCTACCGCTACCCAAATTTGCAGTGCAGTTATTACGTGCTGCGCCTCCCGCGCCACGCCAGCCGCCACCGCCGGCCCCCGCACCTGACTCGCCGCCGCGCCCTCCTTCCGCCTCCTCCTCTAGCGGCGGCTCCGCACCACACTCGCCCTCGCTCGAAGAGCGTATCCGCTCGCTCGATGAGAAATATGAAAAATGGAGCGGTTCGGCACGAACTCCAGCTGATGCTCCTGAAAGAGCCCGCCTTCGCCATCGATTGCTTGAAATAGATATCAACGAAGTGAAGCCTTCAGAAGTAGTCCGATCCCTGCTCGCAAAACGCTCCGTGTTCGATGAGGACTCTGAGCGTTTGGAAGGTGCGGTAAGAGCGCCCAGCCCTACGGGTAGTCCGAGAACACGAGGCGCGACTTCGCTACCGCGTGCCCTCAGATATCCCTTTCCTTCGCACGGAACTCCGGAGCCCGATACAGAATCTGAGCGCCCCGAGCGTTCGGAACGTCCCGAACGTCCCGAACGTTCTGATCGTTTTGAACGGTCCGACCGTCCCGTGGACCCGCGCTTAGCTCGCGCCGATCGACCAGAACGCCTTCCGCAGCCGGACAGACTACTCAAGGTAAATGAGGCAGACTACAGAATAGAACCTAGAGTCCGTCCGAGGACGCCGTCAGTGGACAAACTTCAAACAGACAGTGAATCAAAGCCTATTCAACAATTGGAAAGGGACCGATCAGACATTGATAGAGAAGCTACTAGAAAGTTAATCGGAAGACGGCGACGTGAGTCGTGCTATATGAAAGAAGATGAGAGAAGTTTCAACTGTGTCGACCCTGACGACATTTTGGAAGCTTTACGTGACAACTTGAATAGTAATACGAACACTCGCCCAGAATCTTTGGACGCATCTCAGAACACAGAAGGTTTAAGTGTAGGAAGTAAACTGCCAACCACAGAAGTATTAAATAAAACAAGTAATGATGGTCTTGAGAACTGTGTATCGCCGGATAATGGTAATATACCACCTAAATCAGATGTAGATATTAATTCTGGAGATAAAATCAGAACATCTTGGGTTCAAAACAATAAACAAGATAGATTGGTTCAATCCGAAAAGTCTGTATCAAAAGATTCTGGTTTTATTAAGTGTGATTTTAATACCAAAATAGAATTAACTTCCAAAGATGGTGTTAAATCTAAGACTAGCAATGAAAGCAAGGCTGAAGATATTAATATTCAAACAAAAATTGAAATTGAAAGACTCCAGGAGAATATCATTCAGAATCATATTGATCAAGAAATTCTTTCTTTTCATATTAATGCATCAAAACATTTGTCTTCAGTGAACAATATGGATCTCATTATTAATACGCCAGAAACCCTCTGCCGTGAAGTAAAAAATGGTGAAAAGAATGAAAGAGAAAGGCAAAACCATATTCATGTAGAGGCATTTCAAAAAGATAAAATAGAAGAAGGGAATATTGAAATAGATAAATCCCACGATAAGTTAAAACTTGCCAATAATATCTTTTTTCACACAGATAAAAAAGTCATTGAAACTGAAAGGAAATATGATGATAGCCTAAAAAGTGAACGTGACAAAGTGAGACAAAATAAAGAAAGAATTGAAAAAGAAAAACATGAGAATGACAGGGAAAAGGTTAAAATTTCAAAAAATATTAGAATAGAGAAAAACGATAAGGAAAAGAAGTCAAAGGACGAAACATATTCCCACAAATCTCACACGGACAAGATAAAACACGTGGATGATAAATCACTGCGTCATGAAAATCACAGAAAAGAAAGACATGAAAAAGATAGGCCGAAACATAGTTCTGATTTAGAGTCGTTAAATAAGACAAAAAAAGAAGATAAACATAAACATGAACGACTGAAAAAGGAAAGTGATTTGAAGCGTGACAATAAAAAAGACTCTGACCCAATTAAAAGTCGTAAAACTTCTAAAGACGAATCTCCGAGAGACCTCTGTCGAAAAGATTCCACTGATTCTGCAGCATCAAGAACTTCCCACGATTCCAGTAAATTACGAGATTCCGATAGTAATGATGTCAGGGACGAAACACGAGCAAAGATAAAGTTATGTAATGAAATCCATAACAGACAAGAACTTGACAAAGATGCTATGACTAAGATTGTAGAAACGGTAAAATTAGATCCAAAATGTAAGAACAAAATTGAATCTAAAGAAGAAAAGGATCCAGACCTCCATGGTAAAAATAAAAGTGAAAGTAATAACGAGAGTTCTTCATTGCAGCAAAAGCAAAAGGCTGAAAATGTAGAAAAACAACGCCACTACTCTTTTGATTCGTCGGGTCTAGATAGTAAAAGAAAAGAGCGCTTAAATTCATGTTCTAGCTTACCATCTAATATTGGACATAAAAGGAGAATGTCGTCTCAAGATAGTCTCGATTGTTTAAACGACGATACTAAAAAAAGTAAAAATGATGTTAAATATCCGGAACGACGGGATTCAAAAGACTCTCGAAGCACAGAGAGACATAAAACTACAAAATTTAATAAGGGTCACTTTGCTAAAATAATCGAAAGCAAAACAAAGGACGATAAGAAGAATCAAGTTAAACCTCCGGATGACCTATTTCTGCAACTGAAAGAGCCCGAGGGAAAGGAAACTGTTTTAGACAAGATGAGGAATTCGAAGAGAAGTCCTAAAGAAGATAATGTGGAAACAAGTCAAGGTATTCCGAATGAAGTATTACAAAATGATTTGGATTTTCTGGCCACCTTAGAATTACGGTCTAGTGAAGAAGATGAAAAGCAAAAAGCTATGAGGAAAGAAATGAAAGAGAAGAAACGTATACAACAGTTGCAACAGATTCAAGAACTACAGATGCAACAGGATGCGCTTCAGCAAGCCGAAATTATAAATAAAATAAAAGATGACAAAAAACATAAAACTGAAGAAAAGAAAAAGGACTTGGTCCGTGAAAAGCGCATGTCAACGGATAGAAAAAGTAAAGATGAGAAGGTAGATAACAGCAAGCGTAAGAACCGTAAGCAAACTCAAAGCTCTGATACATCTGATTCTGATGAACCAAAGAAACACTCAATTTTTGACATTGTTGATGAAGGACCTACGTATATATCTATGTATGATAAAGTTAAAGCTCGTTCGTGTAAGAATATGCAAAAACAAGAGGAAGAAAAACGCCAAGAAAAAATTAAAGCCAAATTCAGTCAATTAAAACAAAGTAGAGCCAAGCGTGAGGAGAAAAAACGATCTAGTTGGGATGAAGACAGTGATTCAGAACATGAGAGGCGTAAGTCACACAAGACTTCCATGGATAGTTCTTCGGAAGACGACCAAGTTGTTAGCAATAAAAAACGAGAGAAGTCGCATATGCTAAATATCGAGTACGATCATCAAAAATGTAATGACTATTACAGTGCGCCAAGTAATGAAGAAGACTCTAGAAATAAATTATCTCGAAAAAATTCAAGATCTCGAATAATGTCTGACACTTCAGACGAAGAAGCATCTAAACGACATTCTAGTAAAAGTCCCGTATTTATCAATCGGATTAAAAGAGAAATTTTATCAGACTCCGAATCAAATTTATCTAAAAGTAAAGATAGCGATGATATCCTTAAAGACTCTTGTGATGATAAAATAAAAAGAACGTCATTATTAAATTTATTTGGAAAAAGTGATAGCGATGACTGCAAAGTAAAGTCTAATTTAGAAACGGATATTGAGTATAAAGTTTCTATAATTAAAAATGAAATTTCATCAGAAACAGAATCCATTTCATCAAATAGAAATTCTAACGAACAACGTAAAAAGCATAAAAAGAAACAGAAAAAGCATAAATTTTCGTACTCTGATGAAGATTTTAAAAATGATAACAGTAACGATGCCACAGAAGAAGAAATCAAACTGAAATATGTAGATAAAAGTAGAAGACACAGTAACAAAAAGGAAAAACGCAAAGACAAAATTCGTGAAAGTATTGAAGCAGATGATGGTCGCGAAGAAAAGAGCAATAAACTTAAAAAGGATAAAAAATCTCCGAGCCACTCTGGTGATGGCGGATCGGAGAATCAAACAAATAACCTTAAGAAAGACGGGAAAATGGAAGATATATTCGGTCCTCTATCTGACGAATCAGATAAAGATAGTAGTACATTGCAAAATAGTAAACTAGATTTTGTATCTCATAATTATGAACAAATGCTGAGTACAACAAATGAGAAAATGACCCATAATACTGAAGACCTTAAACATAAAGATGATTTCAGGCGAAGAAAAGAGCGAAAGCGAAAAGAAAAACGATATTTTGCTCGGGATGACGATAATAGTTTAGACGTTGATGCTGTTAGTAAAGCAATTGAAGCTCGATTATTCGCTGACACGCCTATTAGTGATGAGACTCGCATAAGAGTAGAAACGATTATCGACAACCTATCAAAATCAAATCATGCTGATGAACAATACGCAGATAATATTAAATCAGATACAAGTAAGATTATAGACAAACACGTCGAGAGACTAAAAAGGGAAAGCAGAGAGAAAGAAAGAAAAAAGAAGAAAAAGAGAAATAAAGAAGATCGTCAAAGTCGTAAAGAATATCAGCACTTTTATCACAATGACCAAGATGCCATTATAGACAGATTCGAGACTTATGATTGCGGAAGGGATGTTCAAATAGTGACAAATACTATGTTATTGGATATACCTCTACCAAATGATGAACAAATAAAAGATCATACCGGTATAAACTGTGACTCACTTTTGCAGTCACCCAGTCTACCTCGATTAACGGAAAGTCCTTCACGTGTACAATTAAATGCTAATAATGATAATATGAATGAGAGCGATACCCCGGATATTATGATTATAGATGACAAAACTAACAGTGATTATGAAGAAACGAAGTGTATTGAAGTTCATGATATACCAATGCCACCACCTTTTGAAAACATTGTTCAAAATATATGTGATGTACCACTTCCCAAAGATCCTTTACCAATTAAAAATACTGAATCAACGAAGACAGAGTTAATACCGATACCCAGTATAGAAATAGATGTGAGTAGTGAAGACAGTAATGAAAATGCTGTTCGGAGTATATCCAATTTGGATGATGATTCTGAGAAGCATTCCGAAAAAGGTGATACGCTTACATGCAAACTTGATAAGAAATTGGAAGAAAAACCCAGAGCAATTATTTCACAAGAAGAGACCGAAGATGCTGTTGCTGCACTTTTGGGAGAAAGTTTCGGTGGTAAGGTTGACACATTTATTAATTGCTATGAAGAAGTCGAAAACAATCCTTCCGTTCAAATTGAAATTGAAAGCACAACTATAGAGAATGAAAATATCCCGGAAGAAGACGCTGAGGAGATGAGACAAGCAGTTCAAAATTTAAATGCAAGTGAAATGGAAATGAAACCAGACACACCAGTTTCAGATAACGATCTTTTGTTAATTGATACTGATCCCGAGGAAGCAGAAGAAACGTCTCAAGATGCAATAGAAAGATTACCCATTAATATTATAGCGACAAATCAGGCTCTAAATAATAGTTCAAAGTCAAACATATCCAAGAGTAATGAAGTAACGAACGTTAGCCTTTCAAAGCCAAAGTCAACACTAGTGCATTCCTTAAATCCTGAAAATGAGACCAACATTAAGTTAAATGAAAAAGAGATTAAAATTCCTTTAATTAAACGGGACTCTATTCATCATATAACTGCAATTACAACATCTACAGGAACACCTGTTATCACATCATGGACATTATCAAACTCTAAACTAGTTGAATCTCAAGTAATAAGTATGCCATCAAATTCAGTAAACAACAAAGATTCAAATGAAAATAAACCCAAGCATATAACCGCTAATATAGTTCAAATAAAAACGTCTCAAAATCAAAATGTGCAAGCTAATAATACTTTGAGGCCTATTATAAATGCCAATCGTGTCAATGCACCATATCAAGTAATCAATCAGATTATTCGTCCTCCAGTATCTAATATGCAAGCTCCTAACATAAAAATACCCGATCAGAATATTCTATACCAAAAACCCCACGGAATCGTTACATCTCCTAGAATGACGAATGAAGCTAAATTACTGAGTCCGAAAGCTAGTCCTCAAGCCGAAGCCGTGACTTCGCCACGACTTGCAAATATGACCGTACTGAATACGCCGTCGCAAAATTTAAATCATGTCGGGATGTCATCGCCGAACGCGATACAGCAGCGCTCCCCGGGGCAGGTGACGGTCGTACGTATGCAACAACCACCGCTCAGCCCTTTGCAGGTTCCGCATGGTGTGAGAGCCATGGTGTCACCCAACAGACCGAACTCCATTTTGGTTCAAACGCAAGGATCTTCCTTACATTTTAACCGTCTACCGGTTACCCCCGTTCTTGCACCGATTTCGAAACCGTTCGCTACCAACAACTTGATGCAGCAGAGTAAATCGGTGGTTACTAATTCTGCTATGATTCAGCAACAAAAAGTACAGAATAAAACAGGAGAATGTAGAAAAATGGATTCAAGAATAGTTACAGATAATTGTAATGATAATGCTAAAATAATTTTGTCTCCGACTAGATTGCAGCCTGGCACGAATCCTACAGTCTTGGCACAAAATCGACTAATTTCTATGCAAAATGCTGTACATGTGGAAAAAATTAATTCTCCTTTAAATGTTTCTAACAAATTACTTATTAATAATAAAAGTCCTAAAAGTGATAAAAGAGAGAGCCCCATACAGAAATCAGAAAACCATGCTTCTTTTGGATCTCCACCGATAATTATTCAGAACTATTCTAAACCTATTGTATGTAGCTTACAACAACCAAATACTATAAATAGAGGACAAAATACAAATGTTATACATGCCTTAAATCCGCAGCGGTTATTGACAACAGTCCCCATGACTAGTGTAATACAATTGGATGCAAGTAAAGTACCCTCATCCGTGCTATCTATGGCAACGATCAGACAGCCGACAGTGCTAACAAAGTCTGAGCCGACGACTAGTACAAATGCTGTTACAACTTCGACTCTTCCAAATGTTGTAATGACTCCTGTTTTATTAAAAACTCAATCAAAAGGAAACGTCATAGCTAATAAAAAAAATGATGAAGAACAATCAGACAACAGTCCTAGTACTCTGAAAAGTAATTTGTTACAAAATAATAAAGACAGAATTAATGAAAAAACTTCAGAATATATCGATACAGATCGAGAGGTCATGAAATCTATAACATCAGAGCATATAACAAAATGTGAAACAGATTTTGAGGAGTTATTAAAAGATAATACGAATGAAATCAAAGTAACCAAGATTCCTGAAAAGAAATTGGAGATAAATGTTGGAAAACCTGTCGCTGTTATGAACCAGAGTAACGAAAGACAAAAAACTGAAGAGATTCGCGAAAAAGAAATTTTTGACAACGAAGATTCCACAAAGGCGGAGGAAAGTATAAATCAAGAGTCATCATTTTCTCAAGATAAAATAGATAACACTGACAACAAAAGTAGTGGTAACATTGATTTGAAAGATAACATTGATAATACAACTGGTGGACATACACTAAAAGAAAATGATTCTGGTGTCATCATAGAAAAGTGTAATACACCGTCACAAATAATTTCTGCAGATGACATAGATATAAATAGTGGGTTAAATACTTCGCTAGAAATAAAGAAACCTACTACTGAAGATAATAATGAAGTTTTTAATTGTTTGTCTCTTTCATTAGATAAAACTGAAAGTAAAGAACAAAATTTGGATGAAAATGATTATTGGTCTGCAAAAGATTTGAATATAGAATCTGTTATAAAAAAAGTGGACTCTTTATGTAATGAAAGTTCTGATTTGAATGTAGAAAAAGAGGTAGTTATAAGCAATGATGCAGATGAGTCAAATATAACAGAACCAATACAAAATATTTCTTTTGAGGACCCTGAATTAAATAAAAGTATTCCTAAACTTGAGCCTATTACGGAAACTGTTAAAACTGAAGAATCGACAATACAAAAATCTGTAGTTACAGGTAAGCGAGGAGGACGTAGCTTGCGAGGGAGAAAATCTGAAAAGGTTCAAGATAGAGTACAAACCCGACAAATTTCAAAACCGGCAAGAGGGACTGGAACTTCCAAACGTGGCAGAGGAAGAGCCAAAGTAGACAAAAAAATTAAAAATTTCGTAACCAGTAGTATAAATAACATCCCCGGAGACGTTTACGATTTTCACGAAGATTCAGGTGATGAATCTGCATCAAGCAAACCAGAAAATAGACCTCGCTTGATTTTAACTATAAAGAGTCCACTATCTGGGCAATGTAATGCCACACCAACATCTACGCTCAGCATAACCCCAAAAGACGCTACAAAAAATATTGAAAAATGTAACAAAGATGACAAATTAGAAGTTTTTGCTTCGCCAACGACGAACACTCGAAAATCTAGAAGACTTCAGGAAAAAGATGTTCAAAGGAGCACTGTGGACGACGTAATCGATGACGTCATCAAAGGTTCCGTGAGCCAGCTCAAAGTCAACAAAGATCCCATCAAGAAGAGAGCTACCAGACAAGCGAATACTAAAAGTGCCGTCGAAAAAACTCAGACTTCGGATACCAGAAAGTCGCCAAGGGGAGCTAAGAGGACACGAGATCGTAGTATTTCTGATGCGTCAGTCGATAGCAATGAAGAGATTCCTAGGAGAGAAGATGTTGCTAAGGAGCCTAAAGTGCCTAAGCTTACGGAAACGACTGTCGTTACTAGGACGGATCTCGAGCCGGTTGCAGTTCGTCTGTCGGTATCTGTAATCGCACCACCCACTCCGATTTCAACGTCTGCGCCTGTCTCGACTACTGCTCCCGCACCGGTTTCAGCTCCAGCTTCTCTCTCGAATACGGCTTCGGTGCCGGCCCCGGTTTCTGTCTCCGTTCCAATTTCGACACCTAGCTCGACACCCATAATGAAACCCCCGAAGAAAATGATATCAGAGATTAGCGCAAAATTGGCTGGCGTTTTCGACACGACGATCACGGCCTCAACTGTACCCGCCATACCCTTGGCGCTTCCGGAGCGCCTCGTCCTGCAGCCCG
>DWEM01000167.1:0-23203 GCA_018245935.1 Agara belti belti
TGATAATGTAGCATTCAAATGGTGAAAGAATTTTTGAAATCGGTCCTGTAGTTTTTGAGCCTATTCGTTACATACACACACACACACACACACACACAAATCTTTCCTCTTTATAATATTGGTATAGACAAAATTTAATACATCATTTAACACTCTGACGGAGAACAAACATTTGTGCTGCACTGATCACAAAAATATTTATCCTCATCCACAACTCTCTTTTCAGTGAGACTATCTTCCCACCATTGGATGAGTTGAGTTATTAAACTAAATAACAAGCGCATGAGGGATGTTAATAAGAAAAGAATATTTGATAATGCTGATTAAATAAGTGGTTTAATCATTATATTAGCAAGTAACAAATAAAGTACCTCTTCTGCGGCGAACTCCTTTCAGTCCTTAACTTTGTTTCCAATTGTTTTTCTTTGTGTGACGAAATTCTTTCCTCTTCAACTCTGGAAAAAAGCATGATTATTATGTGTAGCAATGTTTTACTTTTGGTCTATCATCATTACTATTGTCTGTCATAGAATAGCCCATGTGTTACTGCCACGAAAAGGAATTCTCATCCAAGGCAATTGAAAAGTTTGAACAATTGGTCAAAGTTAATGGTTACAAAAGCATATCAAACTCCTACTAATAGTTTGCATGATACATTATACAGTTGTAATAATAATCATTCAATTTATAATTTAAATTTTCTAATTAATTCTTGTACACATTCATATTGTAGGATGATTGTTTTCTTTCCATGATTGTATTATTTTATACCAATAGTAATATGTGCCGATTAAATACTATGTGACTACAAAGAATTAAGAGTGTTAGACATGCTTATAAGACACAAGTGAGAATGCGACAAATTGGAACCACCGTAATTATATAAAAGTATTATTAAACTACTAAATAATTAGCCCTTGGCTATTTGAGTGTTACAAATTGGATTGTATTGTATAGAATTATTTAGAACAGTCGAAATTATTTGTATTTATTATATACTTATGGTCCAATAATGCACGATCCATAGCATAGACTACTGGTATGTGAGATAAAACAAAATCAGTATGTTTTCCAAAACAATTGCTTCAGTAGTATTACTGAAAATTCTTACGCTTTTATCTCATCATCTGCTTGCTTTTTAAGAATACCGCCAGGATCTGATGACTTAGGGAATTGTAAATTTACTTCTTCTTCTTCTTCTGAGCCACTCGAGGAAGCAGTACATTCACCATCTTCTTCTTTTTCTGCTTTTTTCCTAGCCTCCTCTTCGGCCTTCTTAACTGTTTCCTCAAAAACTGCACTAAACTTTAAATTTTTTATTTGAATTTTTCCCTTCGATTTGTCTACTTCTATATGTTCTTTTACTTCAAATTTCGGCTTCAACTTGCCAGGTTCAGTCTTGACAATTTTAGGTGATTCCGGCATTGGAATCAGACTGGCATCAAGGGTGTTGATCGGAACTGTACTACTATTGGATTCCTTAGTTGCTATTGGAACTGGCATTTTATCTGAAATTTCATCTTTTACCTTTATGTTATTAATGTGTTCGTTTTTTACGATTGGTGGTACATTATTTTCAATTTTCACAGGTGTCACTATTTTGACGTTCGCTTCTGTTTTATGTTCAGATTTTACTTTAGAATGTCGTCTGGAAGGAGTTCGATCACCATCTTTACGCTTTTTTGTTTTGCTCTTTTTTCGTTTTTTGCGTTTACGAGAATGCTCACTTACGTCTGAATTAGAGCAGGTGCTAGCACTACGACTACGTTTTTTTTTCTCTTTCTTATGCTTTTTCTTACTCTTTTTGGATTTCTTAGGTGGAATGTCTTCAATTTTAGGTGGGTCTGCATTAAAAGCGCTAAAAAGTTCTGAAAGAATTTCACTTGAAGATTTTTTAGAATCGTCATTCTTCCTATCTGGAGTGAGTTTCTCTCTCTTTATTAATGTTTGCACTTTGTCAATTATCGCAGTCATCTTTTAGGTGTTTTGTAATACGTAAATACGTGGTCATTCAGTCACTGATTACTCAAAAAATCATTAACTTTTGAAAACAATCAATCGCCATTTTAGCAGAATAGACTGTCATTTTGTCATACGTCAATGTTGTCATTATGACAATAAAAATATTTTAAGTTTCGCTGTATTTTAACCTCGA
Source organism: Agara belti belti (assembly GCA_018245935.1). Lineage (NCBI taxonomy): Eukaryota > Metazoa > Arthropoda > Insecta > Lepidoptera > Hesperiidae > Agara > Agara belti. Next base: position 2,156 of record DWEM01000167.1, read on the forward strand.
GTTCCAGTTTGCCCAAATTCGTTTTAAACTCTATGGACAAAACATAAATTAACTTTACAGTCAATTAAAATAGAACGAAGTAGATATATCCAAGCTGCCTTTGACCGTTTATCTTACATTACTAGATTACTACACCTATCGGTAGCATATATTACGGTTATAGCATCTCTGATTTTAGTGCATTCTTAGGATTTGTACGAAAATAAAACAGATTTTATTTTAATAGAAGAACTCTCCAAAATTATAATTATAATATTCTTTTGCACGGTGCGTAAGTTTATCATACATCTTGTTTTACTAATTGAAGATATACTCCAATTATATTCTTTTAAAATATCTCTTTAATCAATAAACGTACACATTTAGAAATTCGATAGAAATAAATATGACCTGTCCAATAAATAGGTAAATCGCTTTTTGAAAGTGTAAGTGAGGAGTGAGATGAAGGGAAACAACTAAAAGTTGGCCAATACATTGTGCAAAAAGCAATTGAAGTTCACATGCGAGTCGTATCGGCACTACTCATATAATATTTGAAACCACGGGTGTGTAATAATTTTATTTTTGTATTACGCTCTGCAATCCTGCAGCTCGCCTCCATTTATTGTTCACTTTTACATTGATCGTCAACAGATGGCGCTATGTGGCGCTGTTATTGGTAACTAACAGCAATCATTATATTAGAGCGTATTATATATTTCAGTTTAGTTTGAATTTCTCTAAGAAACTATTTGTGTTGAATCGAAATGTTCATAAGGCGTTGTTACAATGTTGTATTAGTCTCCATGATGCGATGACGTTAAAACATAGAGCTGTACAATAGTACAACTCTTGATTTAGCAGCAGTTGATTTAGAATCACATTATATTTAAAGTGTTTCTAAATCAACCAAAATCAATTAACATTCCTATAATAGTCTTTTGTTCTGCATAAATTTCTAAAATATTTTAGTTAACAGATGTACCTGAAAACACTTTTTTATTCAGATAAAAACGGAATACTTATTTTAGCTAGAATATTGTTGTTGCTAGAATTTTTTTGATATTATCTTTTTCAATGGATGTTAAATGGAACACAATCTCAACGATCACGATTTGCCATGATTTTGAATCGATTTGAAATAAAAATAAAACTTTTTTGGCATCGATTTATTGCCATTATTTTGAGTCATGCCGCATTGACAAATGTCAAAACAGCTTTTGTGACGACTTTACATGACAAACATAAGTAATGAAATTGCCAGAAACCAAAAAGTTCAATAAAATTGTTATTACCACGTTATTACATTTCAAATATTGCTGTTTATAATATGGCTATGTAGGTATTTTAAAAATAATTACGGGTACTTGTAAAAACTTGCATGAATCTCTATATAAAAGTCAGTGTATGTCGCAAATCAAGTTAATTGATTACCGATGATTATCTACGTGGAAACACTGCTTTTTAAGTAAGTGATTGAAGTGAAGGTACAGTTAAGTTAATGTTTAAAACATTGATTTATATCGTGTGTGTGAATGTAAATAAACACATTTTAATGCTCAACTACAGTTTATTCGTACATTATTAATTAAATATTATTATATTATTAATTATTATAACAGACAGATTATTATAGTGTTTTGTCAAAATAGGTTGCCACTAATATAAACTTTTGTATTGTTTTTTATTTGCTTTGCATAAGTACTCACTTGCACAAGTTTTACGGTATACTTATTGGGTGTAAATGAAACAAATATTATTTTTATATATCATTTTTATTACTTTTTCAATACCTTTGCAAGGTAAGTAAGTGATAAACAATACAGAACGGACACTACATTCTTTATGTACCTGCAGAAGAATTGTGAAATATATCGCGATTACAATATATTGCGACGACTGCAGCTTATAGGACGGAGAAGTGTCCTTTTTAATTATTGTTAGGCAAGGGATAGTGTTCAGAAAAAGTTTTCTTACAATTAATAACTTCAAGAAATTCTCGAACTACTTATTCGTATACCTACTTAGAAGTAGGAAAGTGGGAAAGCCTTTAGCATGATTGCATGTTGATATAATGACTGTATTAATTTAATTTGATAAGTGGTTGTTAAATTATGTACTTATAGCAAATATTTTGAACTTTGCATTTCGAATTAATTTTAGATACCTACTTGTCAATTTGTATAGCATTGAATTTTTTTTGTCTTTGAAATTGACGCTTTTTTGTCTTTCATTGCTAAAATACATTTCACACGAAACATATATGTATTTAGTGATAAATATAAGCTTTATACTTTTTGTCACTATAATTAACAACCGCTTATTTTTAATGTGCTCCGATGATTTGATTATCGCGTAGAACAGTACTTAGTCAAAACTTTTTATAAGCCTAAAAACCGTTTTTACTATTTTTTCTTGAAATTCCGTAATTTGGAAAGTTAATGTCTCAACAGTAGATAAAACATTAATTTGGCATATCTTGTTTCAAAATCAACAATGTAACTTCGTAGTAAACAAATGGTGGAAACTCTCAGAATTGAGCAAAATTTTATTAGGTACATTTCTCATTGTTATTTCTCTTTTTTTTATACGAAGCATTGTGCCATCAGTGATATCCAAACTTGTATCCATTACACACATAAATATCAAGGTTAAGGTACAAATAGCAGTTGCCTACTTTGATAATATTCTGTCTTTTTCACCCATGCCTTTTCAGATTGTTTTCATCTTCACACCAGTCTTCAGGAAGACATACATCCACATATATAAATAGGACAAACTAAATATACACACTAACTAATATAAAAGCAGTATATAATAATACGACAATACTCATATAGTAAAAAATCGATTACTGAATTAATATTATTCCAATCTCGTCTGTATAATATGAGTAGCAAACATTCCAATATACCTACGTACGTCGATATATAATTGTAAAATAGATTCGCATATTAAAATACCTACCTATCTACGTTTTCGTATCAAATTTTTAGTGATTCTCTCACAATTTCTAACAATGCATTTCATTTGTTGAAAAGAGGTACACCAAGAGATTTGGTGTTTACTGAAAACTGGTTAAATATTGTGATTCCAATATTGAATTGTGACGTAATTAATATTTGTAATTAATAGTCTTTATTTGAGTGTTGTAAAAGAAATAACCAATTGTATTTGTACTTCTTTTAAGCACATTATGATAATAGAACTTTTATTTTCAATAATGGACAAAACAAAGTAAACAAAATTTAGCCTGCCTGGTTAATATGAGAGATGAGTTAAAGTTCAATTGTGAACATTCCAAACACTGTTTACAGTTATTAAAAAAACGTATTTTATAAAAATTACTGTTTGTAATTATTACATATAATTAAATAAAATCGGTATTTGTGCAGTGTGGTAGAGTGCACTTAACAACTTATAATAAACTAAAGACCCATAATGAACTAGAAACTGTACTTAACGGTAACATCGCGGATACAGGCACTGGTTCGTTTAAATAAGTAGGTAGGCAAAAAGTAAATATGATCTTAGAGATACATCATTATGTGTCTGGATCGAGACAGTTTTCAGTTAACACTTGGCTCACACAGCAAACCTCATAATAAAACTATAAAAATACGAAAATGAAACCAAAATCTGTGGAATAATTTTCTGCATTGAATACTTCTGCAAACTTATATCTAAAAATAAATAATAAAAAATACAAATTCCACCCGCAACGTTTCCTTTCCAGATATAATCTCATTATTTGACTTAAAACTTATTTAATCTGTGGTTATTCGAAAATTACTAGATAGAGATTGCGTTTGAGTAACAGTAACGGTGCCTGAGAATTATTTGTCGAATACTTAATTGTGCAACTTCGGTGCAACGACGGGAACTATCTTTCTCATGTATACGTTTTCTTTTAAAGATAAAATACGTTTACGCCGACGTCTTTATCACACTTCAGATCATAACGGGTCCCAAAATTTCATAAACCATGAGACAGAAGTTTCCGCTCGGTCAGCGAGTGGTAATGAAGCGTTCGCCTAAATGAGATAGAGACTATCATTGTCAAGGACTGTTACAACCGTTCTGATTTCTCTTTCTTTCCAAATCACATTTGCCTACTAAAGATACTGTACCGTTGGTTCGTGTTTCGTTCTGATGTTTCAGACATTACTTGTAATTTGACATTTAAATTTATGCTTTTTTTACATGCATCGTATCGTATAGCATGCTTTTTCGTAAATCATAATGCGCAGTCTACTGCGAAACAATCTTGGAATACAACAACTCTTCTGATCTTTCTAAGCAATATCGCGTTCAGTAGTTAGATTGTAATAGTCTTTGACGAGCTAGTATCATTGAGATCAGTAACTAGACTGGCGCTAGAACGCAGCGAACGGCTACAGCTCTCGAATCTGGCAAAGCGAGCTGATGTTTAATGCAAATTGTACCTAATATTCTCTTAAAACTTTTCGTAGCTTCTTAAAACATTATTTGTGTAATAAGTATTGAAAAGGTCTATTTCTATAGATTAATAAATTAGCTAGGCTCAAAAGTATTGTCAAATGGCCGCCGGTACAAATGGAAAAATGTCAGCAAGATATTATCAGGTTCCATTTCGTTAGCGTCCTTTGTTATAGGTAGATGTCCTTGTATTTTGTGTTATCTAGCTGGAAGATATTCCCGGTCGTTCCATTTGTATAGGTCGTCCTCAAAGGCCTTAATACCAAAATAGATTTCGAAATATTAAGGATCCCGGATCAACGGGTAATAAAGGACACACAGACCGAGAGCACTAGCCGCTCCAATCTTAAAGCTACTACTAAGATTCTCTAAACGATCAAAGATCGTAAGCTAGATTGATTTTCAAAAGTCTTAAAAAAATAAAATCTGCTAGTGATCAACTTTAACGCGCTAGCGAGGGCGCAAGACGGCGCGAACCGTTCGGAAACGTCTCTCGAAGCCGAGCTTGGTGTAGAGAGAACGGGATGCTTCGTTTTCCGGACGAATCACAACAAAGGGCTTGTAGCCCCGAGCAGCGACCTCCTTAGTGAGACGTCGCGCCAAGTAAATCCCGTAGCCTTTCCTACGAAACTCGGGTCGTGTTTGCATCGAGAACATGGCTCCATAATAGGACTGCACCATCCAAGCAGCCAGCTGTCCTTCGACGAAGATCCCGTATGCAGGCAGCTCTGCGACCAGTTTCTCAAATACTTCTCGGCATTCAATGTCACTTGCTGGGTATAGATCATGGACTGCCTTCATGTGCTCTGGCTGCAGGCGAACTAACTCCACGTCCGGTGGCAGTCTGAAAAAGTAAAGTAAACATGTATACAAGCCATTTCCACGTTCCGTTTAAATTGAAGTTTTCTAGCGGAATAGATAATATTTGAGAACGATTTGAATGTGTGGATTATATCATTAAAGGACCATACTGTACTAAGTTGTTCTTTGTTGACAAAAAGTTCAACCAAGTGTGATTTGAGTACCTCATTATTACTGAAAGTATGTCGTAGATTAAAGGACTACGTTACGTAACATTGTAACGATTAAAAAGTCCTGCTAGTGTAACGAGTTTTGGTATGTTCGCAATAATTTATCAACGAGACAACCCATTGAAAACTGAAATGTTGCGAAGTTGCCAAATTCTCCAGCTTATGTAAGCCAAATGGCTTACAAGTTTGCCAAGTTTAGTCCACCATTAAATTGGAAGGTGATTAGGGATGAAATAAAGAAAACTGAGTGACTTTATAATGTAGTGTTGTGTCATAAATTGAAATAAATGTAAATTCGATTGTTTTAGTTTTGAAATTGTTATGCATATCTAATTATATGAATGAATCAAGTATGTTAATTTTTTTAAAAATCGTTGTAGGTATTTTTAATAAACATCGAAAGTGAGAATTAATATATATGTCGGTAAACTACGAAATTATATAACACTTACTCGTCAGAGCTATTGTCTTCTGGTGGCTTGTTGCACACATACACATCGCCGGTAATCTTATCGTGAGCCTCATAGCGTTTCTCGAAACGGTTCACAATGGCCTCATGCGTAAAGTTCATGTACAGGGGTTGAGTGAGATCGAGGAGTATGTCCTCCGATGTCAGGAGGTCCACCAGCTCTGCGCGCTCCGACGGGCAGAATACAGTCACACTCTCGTAGGTATGACAATTAGGCTGAAATTATAAACATGGCGTGTCATAGCTATATGAAAAAAGAAAAAAAAAATAGGTAATATTACTGAAGACGCTGCAATTTTATGTTGTAATTTTGTACGTAATTAACGCTGCCAATAAATGAATTGTCATTAATATAAAAGATGATAAGTTCATTATAATGCTAGCCCTTTTTGACTTTGTCTCCTCAGCTATGGTAAATCTGAAACATAAATATGTAATATATATATGTGGGTAATGCCGAGTATGTTCAGTAGTGAAAATATAGATTCACAACCAAGAATGTAAAATTATCGCTCCTATTGAAATCAGTGTATTAGAAATTAACAAGCCACATTGTGAGGAAATAGGACATTAAACTGCACCTACAAACACGTACCTTAAAGTTTGAAATAACGCTGAAGGTCTCAGACAAGATTTAATCCTAAGTTAACATCAGCAAACGACTGAATAAACAATTTCTGATGACGGAAGCTCTCTTGAAAATCGGCACTAATGGTCAGCTGCCCAAGAGCTCATCGTACAAAGATGCCACAGATTGATACACAGCTAAATAATAATTTGTCAATGAAAATAAAGTAATGTGAGTTATGTTAGCAACCTATTTAGTTTAATGAGAGTATCATACTCTTACAGTGCTGAGCATTATTCCTAGCGTCGGTTTAAGTGGTCCTCTACATCTATTACAACAAGAAGGAAAATTATTAAGGTCATATGTCGTTATATGATATGAGTATCATTAGCCCAAATGTAGAAGAAGATTTATAAAGAAACAACTACTTGGCTACTAGCCAACTCGAAGTAAGTGTTCAACGATAAATTTTCATAGTTGCCATGTTACTAAGGCAACCGTGAATGTAGTGTATGATTTACAACTTGAATATGTCGTATTATGTATTTGGAATTAATAAATAATGTAAGTCATTTTAAGATCTTGTCATATCAAACTGAGCATTCTTTATTGTTAGTGGTAGTACATATTTTTAAAAGTATTAATTACATAATATAATCCTGACGGATATTTTTCTGTGTCTTTACCTTTTTTTTTCCACGTAATAATTGTGCAAACGTTAAAAAATATGCAATCCTTTTAAAATACCCCAATACGCCATTAATTATATATTTAGATTAAATTCGTCATAGGTCTTATATTGCACGGATTTTGATGGGCCCACTTCCTGTTTTAGATTGGAATATAGTGGAGCAAACAGATACCCAGCCAGAATAAAATGAGCTAGGGAATGCTCACTCAGACGAAGTTTGTGGAGAGGATTTCGCAACGAATAAGTAGTAGGTCGGTAGGAACTCGGAAAGAGCTTGCTTTGCGAATCATTCAGTTACGCTGTCGACGTTTAATTAATTTCCTCTGAATATAAAACAGTAATAAGGCTAGTAGACGTTACTTTTAATCGTAAAACGTTAAATTAATATCTAGTTCACCATGTCAATAAGTATGAAAACATATTAACAGATATGAAAATCAAACGCCTACTTCCAATTTTATGTCACACCAACACAATGCAGCACGATTGGCTATGCCGAGTTTGAACCAGTTGAACTAGAGTTAACAAAAGTTATTCCAAACTCTATTTTAACAGGTAAGACTTTTGATAGGTTTTTAAAGTTTGAATTGGTTTTAGGAGCGATGGGAGTTTTTTCCCCGAGGGAAAATCGGTGTTTACTGGTTTTAGTTACCTACATAGAAATATTAGTTGATAAATAAATAGTAGATCGTGATAACATCTCAGAAAAGTGAACTTAACTTCTCTTCATAAATCACGTCTAAAGTATCAAATACCTAAATATTGAAAAAAAGTTATACACATTGATATTCGCGGTTTATACTCTTTAGTTGTATAAGAAAAATATCAGACAATATATCCACAATATTAAATACCCAATATACAAGAGAGAATACCTAATACACAAAAGAAGCCCTCTCTTCTGCCCACCTTTGGGTGATAGGTATGAAAATCTAGCAATAGAGAAAGGGGAACACAATGTGGAAACAGTACCTAACAAATACATATTTTCTAAGCAATTTTGTATTTAAAAAGTTATAGTTATGTATTTACAGACCACATACATGAAAGTATTCTTAACGATAATAATATCTTTTGAGAACTGCAAGGCTTATTTTTTTTAAACAAAGAAAAATACTATTGTTTACGACCTAGAAACACACCGAGGCATCCATTGAAGCATAGTTTGTAAGCAGATTATGGGTATATAAAAAAACCCATTCATTCTGTTCCAAGCACTTTTTTATTTTAATTAATGAATATACCGGGAAAGTGATCAACGCAATAAGCCAGATTAATTGTTATTTTTATAATCCATGAAAATAGTTATTATCGAAATATCTGCATGATGTACTAGTATAGGGTTCTTTAAAAGTACAGATATTAAAAAAATGCTTTTCTAGGTACCTAGTCAGTTTAAATTTGTAATGATAGAAAGTGATAAGAAATATTCAATGGCTTTAGGTAATAATTTTGTTCAGAAAATTGATAAGAATCTAAAGAAAATAGCCTATATATTGTAAAAATGTTAAAAATCGATAATATAGATACATAATTGGCTAATTGTTAAAATCCTGCCACTTGGTTACTTTTACGCTGTTATTTTGTCTGCACTCTGTAAAGGTCGATGTAAGTCGAATCGAAAATAAGTCGATGCGATGTATTTTTTTTTAATCTACTAGCAGCAAAAGCAGTGATGTCGAAGAATGTGACATACCCTTTAAAATTTGGTAAGATGTAAGTGAGAGTATAGAAAGGTAATAATAATAATTGTTATGGTGGTTCATTCGGAAAAATATCTGGATACTTCTAGAATGAAATTAAATGAAATAGCTCACCGTGCTGGTACAACCAGGGAAGTGCAGACAGATAGGGTCCTCGGGCCAATTCTTCGCTACATAAAAATGGAAGTCCCACACTTTGTTGTTTAGATATGTTTGAATCGTTTGGTGAAACTTGAAACAGAAAAAAAATTATATTGCTACCGTAAACATTCTAAATTTGAAACAAGTGATTCATGCACTTTGATGCCAGAAGAATAATTAATTGAAAAAAGTAATAATACATTGGTGCATGCAAACAATTTAAAGATTATTATTGAATCATATTTATTTTATTGCTTGCCTATCATTTGTTAGGTTTTCGTTTTTATTAACGGACGTATTAAGTCATATTGGAACCATTCAAACAAAATAATAGTCTCCTAGTTAACTGATGGAAATCAAAGTGCTTTTTCAGGTTTACTTATAAAAATTCAGTAAAGCAATATACTGTAGAAGTCTCTGTGCGGCCTCTGCGTACATAGATGAGGGTAATAATTTTCTGTCAGGCATTTTAGCTGTCTGTGTGTCGAGTGCGAGTCACACGAAAATACTCGAATGACTTTACCATCGCGTAAATCGGACAAACGCCAAACGCGTCGAGTAGCGAGTGTCAGTTGCTATGACATTTAAGTATCGAATGTCAAAATTTGTATTTCGCACTCGCTAAGCTCTTGAAACAATCAATTAGGTGTGATAACGTTCTCAATGACAAGTGCTAGTTGACATTCGATGCTCGCCATCGAGCGCATAAAAAACTCGCACTCACAAAATTAGTTTCCCATTTCTTACACTAGTTGGTGCTGTTTCAATTTCATACAAATTGTAGTTCACGCTAACGCAATCGAGTAGGTAAGAATTCACACTAGGCACACTGCTTGCATTTTATAATCTTACAGTTTGATGACTAGTGTTACTGTGACTTTCTTACAAAAGGGATGAAATTCACTTTCCGTCGCTGATTTAAAGGGTAAGGTATTATAGAAGTAATGTATACATACGAAATATTAATCTTGCATTTTTTTTTACCTTTAAAGATTCAGGCATATATTGTACTAAGAAATCGGCTACCGCTGGGAGCTCGTCTTCTGTTACCAATCGGAAGTTTTTCCCCTCGGGCACGATTTCCATCTCTGAAACAAAAAAAACTTGATTTTTTTTGTCATTGATAAATGGGTTCTAGGAAAAAGAAAGGATAGGTACATATTTATGAATTTTTCTATTCCACTTTACTTATAAATTGTAATGATAGTAATGTAATAGATGTTTTATATATTTAAACTGCTAACAATGTCATATTGAGCACTCACAAAATTATTCGGTAAATCTAAAGCTGACCGCTTTCAAAGATATATTTTTTCTTTTAAAAGATGAAAGAACAATACTTCGGATTACTTATGTCTCATATTCTATGACTAGTCTATATCCCCGGAATTGCTGATGAGTTGAAATTAATTTGATATGTTTTATGTATTTACCTCATAGTATTGCAATATCACCTTTTTTGAGTTGCCACATAAAAAAGTTATAATTATAGTTTAATTATTATTAGGCAACCGTGCCTTTTTAATACTTTTATGTTAAAAAATATTATACCGAAAGCGTGATAGTTATCGCTACAATTTTTAAATAGCTAATCACGAATGTCACGAAACTATACACGAGAAAGCTGTTCAAAAGATCGACTCTTTTACGGAATATAAATTGAGTAAACTTTTGGTGTAAAAATTAAATAAATTCTACTAGAAAAGTGCTAGTATAATTTTACTGATAGCAGACGTATGAAAATATGAGGAGTATTTTATTGTGTAATATCATAAACATTTTCGTTCCGAAATGGAATTGATCAAGACTGCCATTTGTCTAATTTTTCATACTCGGATTATATTAACGCTGTATATCTCCAAATGCCGATATCGTGTAAGATAAAGATTATGGTACTAATAGAAAAAAAAAATCCCACCAAGATATAATGTGCCTACTTTTGCTCACTCAATAGACTCGATCCTGCACTTCACAGATGGATTTCATTGTAAAAATGACAGACCTAGGACAAGTATTCCTGTGGTGAGAACACATATTTGTTCTGTACCTGCATTTAAAATTACGTTTATACCCACTCGTAAGTACGAATTTTGACATTTATAGGTATTTAGCAGTGGTGTGGTAAATATAACACAGTGTCTACCTAAATCAAATAACTCAATCCGAATCCTATGATTAGTGATATCAGCTATGGAAAGGTATATAAGTAAAATCAGTAATAAGTTGCTAAGGCTTTGCACGTGTGTCGTGAATGTTCAGAGCTCATTGCGGGTCGTGTTATATGGTATATTAACTGCTACTGCGCCGAAGGTCAAGGTCCCCTTCCTGCACGCGATGCAACGCAATTAAAATGTAAATTGTCCGATAATGTTGACATATGATACGAATATTATGACCCCATGCTACTGATAAATTTGTGTCAAGAACATATTTCTCAGAAAAAACTGACTGTCTTGGGAATTTTTGCAGTCTGCATTGAAGACAAACTGCACTAGTTATTTTTTAACGACTTTCAGAGAAATGGCTTTCTCAAAGAACGACATCTTATTCTTTGGCTTAGTTTTCAACGACCCGTGGACAGAGTGTCGTGTGGTACGTTTTATTTTTAGTATAAAGGAAGGAAAAGCATGATAATTCTATGCAGTTTTTTTTCAATTTCTCGTTTAATGTAGGTATAATTTTTTATCTTTATTAGCTGTGATGTTCGCCTCCAGTATACACTCTTTAAGATCTAAAAACACGAATTGTTTAAAAACAACTGCGTCAAGATAGACATTTTTGGTTTCCACTTTGACGCTCTATGTATACATGAACTGGATTCCTGAATTATTTCCTTTAATTTTTGTAGTGTATAGATTTCTTATAGTACCATGGATATCGCGTATAAGATAATTAATACAGATGTAGAAAAGAAACAATTAATTATATCCAGTAAGCTATAACATGCTATGGCGTGTCAATTTAAACAATGGAAGAAATTGGAGCTTACCAAAGGTCATCGACATGAAGTATTTATTCGCGTGTAAAAAGTCAATGATCTTTTTAGGATCCTTTTAACGGTCACAGCTGGACGTTGACCACTTCTAAAACTTGTTTCTGTGATACCGAATTCTCCGAGTGTTAGTCCGCTAAATTGATAGCGACCTCAATTCTTTTCTGAGTTCCTTTTGTTATCTCTAAAGCTTTCTTGCCGCGTGGCTACTATTCGTTGTCATTTTATGAACTATCAGTCTGAGCCTGAGTATACAAGAGCGAATAGGCACCTTTTAGACAAGTGTGCTACATCTTAGTCTACTTTTCCAAAATAAACTATGTTTGACGTAGACTGGACTTTAATAAAATGTATAGATTTCTTTTTGTCGCTACACGGTCCGCTTGGTATCTGTAACCGCGTTAGGTCTACGAGTGCTACTATCCGTGCTACGAGTTACATTTTGTAGAACTAAATGTGCACTTGATTCATAAGCGATACTTCATTAGTCATCAGCTATATCGAACGTTGTTTAGTGGGAAGATCATAATGAAGGTTATATTATTCAGCTCACCAGTGAAGAAGAAAGTGTTTGTAGGCGTGTGTGTATTTCTAAAGCAGTCGTAGCTTTGTAGAGGTGACGTTTGTACAAGAAAATGCGGAACACGTAATGGATTACGATCATGTACGATACTTTGTAGCGGTCGCTTCCGTGTACTAAGTTGCACGATAACAAGTATTATTGAAGTGATTATACAGTTTTCAAAGAGATGCAACAAAAACCGCAAGATATAGGATGAATATATAAGTATTATGTATAATGTGTATTATATATGTACATGTATTCTAAATAATGCGGTTTGCAGGATTAAAGACTCACTTATTAATGGCAATAATGTTTAGGCGCTCAGGATTCTCTCAAATTGTTTATGGTTGACAGAGAGAAAAGAACAGACAGATATAGATTATCAAAAATATTTTACAATCATTATTGACATTACATTACAGTCGGTATCTTATTTTAGAAGGCACACTATGTTAATTTTAGTATTCATTGTTTACGTATAAGTCATACACGAGTTAGTTATGTTAGTCATTGTTACGTTGAAAATTTGTTGGCGTCCGTCCATAATTAAATAAAATGCAGTTACACCCCCGAGCGGTGTATCATTCCCCCTGTAGGTATGTGCTGTGCTCGCACCAAGCCGGCAGCTGCCGCCCGCCGCCCTTAAGTCTAGAACGACTGCAGTATTCTCCCAATCGATCTAACTACTCGTATGTAGGATATTTTTTTTTCAACAATCTTCAATATTTTACGCATTCGTTTACATAAACAGTTTCTATAAGAATACCAACAACAAAAACTGTGTCGTTTCGTTATCTGTTTGCTAAATGAAAAATGAACCTTGAATTTGTTGCACTGTTCCAGAAATTGTCGCTGGCTGGTTGTACACAAAAAGATTTTTTCTTTTTTGGGTGTCCAAATAAAACGAATGTGCTTAAACTGCCTTGACGTTCTAAGGAAACATAAAACTAGGGTTTTTTACGTTTAATAATAACAGTTTTTAATACAATTACGACCATATTTGGATTTAAGTAATAGTTGTATTGTTTATTGTTTTTTAATGTAATTTAATTCAATGTTAACTGATTGAAAATGATTATATTTAAGTATGTTCACTGATGTATAAAATTTATATAATGGGCACCATGAAGTCTGATTGCATTAATGACATTGCAACCTAAACATGTTTGCTAGCGTTCTGTTAATGCTTAGCTCTAAATATTAATATTTGGTAAAACTTATATTGTGTACACATTACATACTGCACACCTCGCGGTTTATGAGATTTCAGTTACCGTGAGTAGGATCGATTCAGACACATCCGTCCTTGAGCCACTGCAGTAGCTCTCCTATCGATCTGACTAAACGCGCGATACTTTCCAGCCCAAAATTTCCAAACACGTTATATAACGCGGGAGATTTGATCTAGCCCGTTTGTCCTTCAGCGGCTGTAGCCGTTGTCTGGCCTGCACTTTATTGGCGCTAAACATCTCAATGCATATTGACCTTCACTTACGAGTTTTTTTTTATAGTAGAAGGACATGGCAAACAGGCAGACGGCCCACCTAATGGTAAGTGGTCACCGCCGTCTAGAGACACCTGCAACACCAGAGGAGCTATGGGTGCATTGTAGTACAGAACTAGCAAGCTTTCTTTAGGCATCTCTATGTAGACGTTATTATGATTTATTATGTTATATTATTTTAGATGTAAAAAATATGTATAAATGATTTAATCAATTGGACTTCTGATGTTTTATAGAAACTCATTACTATATATTTTTAGTAGTATTTCAAGTAACTGAGTTCAAAACTTCGTTATTTGAAAGGAAAAATCTTGGCCACCGTACATAAAGAGTTAAGATATTTTATTAATTTCACATTCACTTCGCGGTATTAGTACGAATAACCTATATTGGTATAGCAATTCTCTTTATGAATTTTAAAATCTGGCTATCGAACATTATGATTCGTAATAATAATGCTATCTGTCCTTAAACGTTCCAATTTTAAAACGACTTTTTTATTCGCTCGGATTTTTCTACAAATATTTGTTACTATATTTACGGGTAAAATACTAGAATATTATTATTATATAGAAAGTACAAAAATAGAAAATATTATGGCGTAAAAAAAGCAAACGTGAGACACGTTTTTAAAAAAGTCCGCAACGTGCCGAAGCCACACTGGTTGTACGTAAAAAAGTACAACTTTAAACGTCGGAAACTTGAATTTCTATTCGTTTTTTTAAGCCAGCCGCGTTTTAAATACACGAGGTTTTTCTCGAGCCTCATTACGACATCTTAAAAAATATTTACGTAGGTCACATTTGTTAGGTACGTGGATTGCGAGCACGCGGAATTGTAAATGACGTTTTATATAAATAAATAACCGTATAGAAGCATTTGGAAACAATAACAGAGCAATTTGTCACAAATAAATAAATATACTAGTCTTCCTTATTCTAACTTCTAGGTACATGTTTTAAAATTTATAAACTCCTTTTATCGTTGAGTTTAGGCTGTTCATATTAATGTTAGTGGATGCTCAAGTTTCATCCAAGTGACCTTTGCTGCCATATCCGCAACCGATTTCTAATAAGACGGAAGGAATGTCATACTCGCATATTTCAATACATGGATTTGTTTGTAAAAACGAAATTGTTTTATATAAAATTGGATATTCCTGATTGGTAGATGTATGCATATTTTTGTTGGTGGGTATCAAATTCTTTACAATTAAAAAAAGTACATTTTAATAGACACTGAATAAACTAGACTATAAAATTAATTAATTGGTTTTTCCCATAACAGCTTAGTTACAATATTAATTAGACAATGGAAATGAACTTGAGTTATCAAGCACCTCGGTCTGTTTACGTCACTGTTCAGTATTGTGATCACCGCAGTTAGTTAATCACGATTTGAGTGGGCATAGTATGTTTTTCGTTAGATAACATTAGTCTAGAGCTTAAAATAATTGTTTTATTATCTTATCACTATTACAATAGAGATGAGATAACATACTGGAGCTATATAAAACAATGTTTGAAAATATTTAATCGTTAATTGTTAACTGATTATCTTTCAATATTTAAAATAATTAATGTTGAAATTATTATTCGTATCACTTGGCAATTTTAAATTGTGAAAAAAATACTTTCCCTAAGTGTTTATTGCCGCCTGCATTTACAGAATAACGGCAATACGCTTCCAACAATTTAATCTTCAAAGCGATATTTAAGTCATATGTTCAACTACGTGTTTCCTTTGTAGCGCTTAAAAGCTTTCCATATAATATTTTCACTGCTTTGTACCATTAAATCTTGTACTATTACTGTTATTACTATATGTACTTATAAATCTACATATTGGTAACATACATTCAATAGAAAAATTGAAAATGGGAAAAACGTTAATTCGTCTGTGTGGTTTTGGATTCGTAAATTAACAAAAACGAATAGTATAATCATAAATCGTGGAATTAATACATATATGGCTTGGCAATAACTTTTTGTTTTATCTGTATATTTTTACTATACTATATTTTATAATCTGAAGTCATTTGAGCCGCCACACGAGATCTGTTGTATATTCGATGCGAAATACATCACGAGCCTTTTCTGACCTTGTACAATCCGTGGTAGAGCTACGCGAAAGCATAAACATAAATGTTAAGTTGTGCTTTTATTCCGTTGCGGTAGTTTTATAACATGTCTAACATGTGACGCAGACGAAATGTAATTTTTCGCTGATATTCTTATGTTAGATATGTGATCTTTTTAGTCCACGAACAAGAATAACATTATTGCATTTTACCAATTGATTTCACATTTTGCGAATCGCAACGGAAACTCTAAGGAACTTCGGTGGAAGTATTTTAAAATTCTATAAATCCGAGCTTTTATATTGGCCAAAATACGACATGATAAGTACACATTTCCTTTAACTGTCTCTGCTCTAAGATCGACTGATGAGATAAAATTTAGCGGCTTAATAATTTTTCGGAAATTTTGACCTAGTCATTAGTGACTTTCAGCTGCGCAAATTAGAATATAAAGTTGTTTTTGAACGTAATCGTAAATTTTAAGGTCACACTTATATAATTTCACGAAACTTAGTAAACGTTTTCTAAAATCATTCTGTACTTATATTATCTTTCATTTTCTAAGTCATATTTTTAAATAAAAAATCTGGATCCGTTAGTATCGATGCCACTAAATACACGACAACCTTAGAAAATAGAAGCTCAAAGCTGGGTCAATGTTATATCACCGCTGAAAGCCTTCCAGTTTTTTTATCCTATTTGTAACTCAACACCGACGACTGCTTACGTACAAGCTTTTGCTCACGTTTATTTGAGATTGACATTTTCTTAGAAATATCTCGAAGGCAATGTTTATTGTTTATGTACGTACATAATTCAGGGACGCTACCTTTATTTAAGTAGACTGTAATACGTTATACGAATCGCTGTATTAATTCGATATAACACATATTGCATTATATTAATGTCCACAAAAGTTTACTTATCCCTAATAATCCTCAAATTCCTATTTATACGTAATACCCGAATCTAGTTTGGATAGTTGTGTGTGAGCGGAAGAATAGCGCAATTTTGTTGTTAACCGTAAAATGAATAGTCTCTCAGACAATAGGGCAAGAACGTGAAAGGCTGCACTGAATGTAGGTGAAGTTTGTGGACGTGCTGCAATATACATACACTATACACAGAAAAGCATGCATTTTGTAGAGCACGTCAAATTTCGCTCATTGTTATCGTCGTTTTTTTGCCCAGCTTCACGGACAGCTATATAAATCATGCCACCCAATACATCACACGATTTCCTTCATCCTTATAGCTACTGATGTTTAAATTTTTTGTGGTGTTTGTAATTTGTTTTGGGTAAAGATGTAGACAGAACTTGATCCAATTTTGATCTCGGCAGTAGCACTCCAGCTCAAAGCAACACTGGATAGGTTCTAGAAAATTTACTCTTCATTATTTCGTGGAGTAGATTTTTTTTTTAAATATCCGTAGAGTGCTCATGATTTACTTTTTCATTTAGATTGCGGGCTGTAGCTAGTAGAATAACAAGCTCCCTTGCAATATGACAGCAACAATTTCAATGCAAAATATACTCAACAATTATAAATGCGTCATTAATATCTGCATGCAATTTTCGCTTGAATAGGTGCCATTAGCACCATTGATACATTAATACGTGTAGCATCGTATGGATATTTACATAAACCAGTATTATGCAATATATAGAATTAAATAACAAAAATAATTATGGTCTAACAATGTAAGCTTTTGAGTAATAATTCCGAGCAGTTAATGAGCGTTCAATAACTATGGATGTATATTATCTTTTATATTTCTACCCAATTCTTGTTTTTAGTTTATGAACATTTTACTTAAAGCGTGTCAAATGTCAAATGTCAAAGAGTGTAAAATATTTGCCAATTTAGCAATTAATATTGTTGCCACTGCAAAATTGTATACTTATATTTTACATTGGAGTTTTACTCTCACGATGAGAGGAGACGCGGTCCAGCGGTGGACCAACAAAAGGGTCGAAAAAAAATTTATATTGGTTTCATTCACATTTATTAATTATGATTAATTTCGTACTTTACCTGTAATCAAAAGCAAAGCTTACATTCTATTATACTATGAAAAAAGTTTGAAATTGTAAATCGCTAATTAATACTTCATTTAAGAAAGAGCCCGCAAATAAGCTTATATAGAAATTTTAAATCCAAAATTTAGCTTTTTTTCTTGCAATATGGTCCATAACTTTAGTTCTTTCGTATGAAGGACAGAACTGCAAGACCTTGAGAATACTCGGTAATTGAGAACTTAATGAAAAGCGGGCTATTTTCTCTATTGTTAGAGAGTTCTTTTGTGTTTCATTATTTTTGTTGTTTTCTTAATGAATGCTAACTGAATTGTGATTGTGAGTTTATTTTAAATGCAAATATATTTTATTCCTTGTAAGATTTATACAAATAATTAATTAAGAACACAAACGCTTAAAAAATTTATGTTCTTTTAATCTGTTATATAGGCGGATGTTTTTTTAATTCTACCTTTTCTGATTGATCGAACTTTTACCTGTTAAGGAATATAGCGTTTTATGTTTGTAAACCACACATGCCCACAGGATATTCTCCAATATTCCAATGAAATATATATTCTTTTCTAATCTCATTGGTTTATCTTTTTCGGAATGTTCAGAAAATCTAGCACCTTTGTCACCATCGGGTTTGTACTAAAATATCGAACGTTTTTGTTATATAAATTATTCCTAATTTAAAAAATCTGTTAAACATTATATGCATATTTTATAATGTTTTTTATGTTGTAAATGTTTTTTTTTCCTTTCATTTAATCATAGATATTAAGTGAGATATTTAATCACGTAGTTTATTTCAAACGAACTGCTATTACCGTCAAAAAGTAACGAATAGTACTTGAATACTAGTAAAAGTGAGAAACAGCGGCTTTGTTAAGCGAAGTGATTTTGAACTTGAGATCAATACCGAGTTGAATGGTATACGTTTCAATAGCCTAGCTTTATTGCGGTCCTACAAAAAAGGCTAAATGCAGCGGCTGAATAATATCTCCATTATAAGTCGAGCGAAATACCATTGTGTGATCATGTGGAACTGAGCACCGCTATTGTCACGTCGGTTTATAAACAGTCACGTACAATGTTCACGTAAATAGGATTATAATATTAGTCAAAAGCTCGTTCATTCATAAGTTTAAACCTATAAAACTATTCATTCCGCCAATCTCTTCTTTATTCACTTTATTTGTATTCTTATTTTAAACTGTTTAAGATTCTTTTTATCCTAATACTGTTATTATACTCGTGGTCAATCCACACTTGAACAGAATTTTGGAGTATGGTAGAAACAGTTGCATCTAAAGGCAGCGACACATCTGCCGAAAGTTCGGCCCCGACACTACGGCGGCTAAACGTTCGGCTCTATGCGGTATGCGATGTAATTTCAGCTGATACACTTATCATAACTTACTTACAAAACATTGCGAGCGTGTTCGTCCAAACGTTGCGCGCCGTATCTTCGTCAGATGTGTTGTGACATTACGAACTACACCTACACAATATGGTATAAATTATGTTTTCTTCCCGCCTGTGCAACCGTTTTCTTTATATTTTGAAATATATTGCAATTGCAATAAACAGATGACAGCGGGTCTGATATTTACACCACACGATAGCTTTGTGTACACGGCACGTGTACTTTTTATCGGACTAAGGCCATACTGGAACGTGCAGGTTTTATTCAATTTTTTTGTTATTCAAAAGAGGGCTGGGAGTTTTTTTTTCCCCGGCTTTTTTCTCCCGGCCTATTATAGCCGGAAGGGCGCACAAAGCCGAAGAATAATGACTAAAACATGTATGACCTTCACTGACTATATGTATATACCTTATAATGAATATAACAATATGAATTTGAATTTATTGCTTTTATTGGTTATTGTCTAAGTATATGTATTAGTATCGCTTGAGGTGTAAATTTAACTAATTGAATCCTCGAAGTGACGTAATTTATCTTATTTATTGATTTTTTTGACAATTATAAATGAATGTTCCTCGCCTTGGTGTTGTAAGGACACCTTTTGAAAAGTATAAAGAGTAAGCACGAAGGACGTGATGATAAACATTTAATAACGTTGTAGAGTTCATAATTCTACTATTAAAACGTAGAATAAAATAACGAATAAATAAGAGTAAACGATAATTCAGTTTAAAGGAAACGAAGTCATCTGCTTATTTGCTTGTATAAATTTATTGTTAAAGTCTCCCGCGCAGATAAAGTAAAGGGTTATAAATTTATGTAACCATGAACACGACCAAAATGCTTTCATTCAATCGGTTAAAGCTTTTTATGATTTTTTTATAAACTTTTTTATGTACGGTACCTATATGTCAATTTTATCCTATCTGTGGTTATGGCAATATTCTTCATGTTGTTGAAAGTATGTTTCTTGGTCAAATCTATGGTCATAGCAAAGTGTCTAACGGAATTGGAAAGGCTGATTGAGAGTGAACAGAAAATCGATTTTTTTTAAATCAAATTCCAATTACAATTGCCTTTTGTATATAAAGTCATCATCATCTCCAATGTTGGAGACAGGCCTCCGCCAAGAAAACACACTATCCTCAGTAGGTATTCCGAAACCTGCCGCTGGCAGCTTTAGACCAAAAAATGCGTCCAATAATAGCGTCGTACTATGTTTACGTGTACGTGGTCTTCAACCCAGAACATAGTATCTTCTCCAACGATTATTCGGTTTGACGATAAACGTACCCAAGCAGACACTTCAGTTTAGCAATTCTCAAAGCTGTTTTGGGTAACAAAAAAAACGTAACATCACGCCTGTATTCCCCGAAGGGGTAGGCAGAGGAGTGTAGTACACCCCCACATTTCACCAG